>PVJS01016058.1:0-38005 GCA_004027185.1 Glis glis
GGGAATGGGGGTAGGAATTGGGGGAGGGTTAATTGACGGAGGTGTGCATGTATACTTCTACCACCCTGAAACCCATCAAGATGTATGATTATAATTCAAATATATTGAATTATATGAAAATAATACATAATACATAATACATATGAAAATATGTATTATTTGGCCAAACTTGCATCATATCACTCATTTATAAAATGCACTAGTGGTGGTCTGAGAATAATGTAAGCCTATTGAGGGCTTATTTACTATATTATTTAATCACAATATATTTTATGTTCAAGTTTACATAATATACATGTATACCTGATGGTTCCAGTACTTTATCAGCCAGATAAAGAATAGTTTTTGTCCTAACTTAGGGACTTGCTTCTCTTTTATGCTTCCTAACAATAAGTGATGATTAAGAATTTTTATTCTTTAATTGTGCAAACAAGCTTTGAAGCTAGTCTCTGCTATATACTAAATATATAACCCAAGTCAAGCTAATTGTGTATAATAAGGTCAGAATAAAATAATAAATGGGTTCTTTCAAACATATATAGAGATGGTCATAAATAAAATGTATATAATACATTACATACTTTGTGATTCAAATATGAAATAGTTTTTTGTCCATAGTAGATTACCATGTTTTTATTAACAACATGATGACATAGTTAGAACAATATTTTATAATAGTTAGCTAATAATTTTAGAAGAAAAATAACAAGAGTGCTTAGAATAATTGTTATAGCCCTGATATTTAAGTAACTTGATGAAACAATAATTTATGAGAAAAATATTGGTGATTTTAGATTAAAACAATTTGATGTGAGGAAATATTTTGATATAATTTCTAAATAAGTCCAACATTAGCAGTTGGGTGTCATGGCGCATGTCTGTAATTCCAGTACCTGGGAAGCTGAGACAGGAGGATCACAGGTTCTAGGACAGCCTCAGAAAGTTGTGAGACTCTCATCAACCTAGTGAGACCCTGTTTCCTAACCAAAAATAAACTAGATCTGGGGTGTAGCTCGAAGGTAAAATGCCTCTCGCTTCCATCCCTAGTACAAAAATAAATAGATAAATGAATAAATGAATAAATAAATAAATAAATAAATGCAACATTAAACAGCATCATGGTTATGGCTTGTCTACTAAGGTAAAAGGATCAAAGTCCATATTGTCAGCAGAGTGTAATGACAAATGCCTCTAACTCAGCCTCTGAATCTTAGCAAGGTCTTCAGCAACTTAGTGAGATCCTATTTAAAAAAAAAATAGGACTGGACATGTAGCTCAAAGAGAGGATACCTCTGGGTTCAATCCCAAGTACAACACACACAAAAAAATTCATAATTTTGAAGAGTGCTACTGACTCTAAATCTGGGCTGAGATTATGGGTTCTGATTAATACCCAAATGATGCCAATGAATCTAGTCATGGGAATCAAGGCTTTCCATGCTTATCTGAGTATTGTGTTTTGATTCCATGTGTCATGATTTAAGAGTGCTGTTGGCCAATTAAATTATATTCAAAAAAGCAATCGTATTTCTATGAGATCTCAAAAACATATTTTAGAGAAAATGAAGAATGAAATATTTAGGCAGACATATTATGGTTTGGATATGGAATGTCCTCAGAAAAGTTCATGTGTTGGCAATGTGGAACTTCTCAGTGGCCAGATAATTGAATCATTTGAGCTCTAGCTTCCTCAATGGATTAATTTATTAATGGATTAATAATTTGAATGGATTTACTGGGTGGTAACTATAGGCAGGTGGGATGTGACTGGAGGAAGTATGCCACTAGGGGCATGGATTTAGAGACTATAATTGTCCCTGGTTCCTTCTTTCTTTGCTTTTAGGCTGCCAGGAGCTGAGCAGCTTTTGTCCATCGAGCCCCACTGCTGTGTTTCTCCTTTGAAGCCAACTATGGACAGAACAACTGAATCTGTGAACTAAAATAAATGTTTCCTTCTCTAAACTGTTTCTTCTTTCAGGTATCTTAGTCATAGCAATAAAAAGCTTATTAACAGACATCTATAACCTGGGAGGAAGGGAAAGTATGGTAGGCTTCTTGATAATTTAAGGAAGCTGCCATCTGTTGTTCCAAAGGTTAAGCCTACATAAGGGCTTGCTAACAGAACTGTAACTGTCTAAAACAAAATGTATTTTTTTCCTGAGGCAAGCTCATCCTTGAGCTAAGCATATTCTGCATGGTCTGGCCAATCAGGTGAAAATTTCTGGAGTAGACTAAAAGAGATAAACTTTCATCTTGCCAGCAGTTATATCTTATTGCTTGGATGGTAAATTCTTATCTTCCTTAAAGTCCTGAGAAACTTGAAAAAAGAGAGTTCCATCATCAAATAAAAATAGAACATGATTAGTTGAATAAAGTGAATATGTGGATATCTAGTTCAAACTGTCCATTAAAGGAATATGCTAGTGTTTTGATATTAACCATACATAATATTTTTAGTATTTATTTTGCTCTAGTCATTGTGAAAAGCAATTCACATGAGTGTTTGTGTGCTATATCTTTCAATAACCTAAAAAGATTAGGAAGGGTAGGCTAAGACTGATACAGTGGCTTGACTTAGGTTATTATTTATTTATTTATTTATTTATTTATTTATTTATTTATTTTGTGGTACTGGGGATTGAACCCTGAGGCACTCTAACTTTGAGCTACACCCACAGGCCAATTTTATTTCTTATTTGGAAACAGGGTCTTGTTAGGTTAATGAGAGTCTCACTACTTACTGAGGTGGTCCGTGAACTTGCACTCTTCCTCTCTCAGCCTCCCAAGTACTAGGATTACAGGTGTGCACCACTATGCCTATCTTAACTTGAGTTATATATTTAGTATATAGCAGAAACTAGACTCAAAGCCAGGATGCATAATTAAAGTATTCAAATTCTTAACCATCACTTCTCATTAGGAAGCATAAAAGAAGAAAAAGTCCTTAAATTAGAGCAAATACTTCCCTTTATCTGGCTGATAAAATTCTCTTGAACTTCAAATGGCCACACCCAGTTCTTGCAGGACCTTATGAATAATTGGGAACTTTGAATTTAATGTTCAGTTGTAATTATATAGTATCTAGATGGAGTACTACACCACTTCAGTTTAAGAGATTCTGTCTTAGTAAAGTCTGTAGGAGTTCATGACTGATGGCTACCACCACATGAAATAAAAATGATCCTGATTTTTGCTTTATTTAAAGTAGTACAGTATCAACACTTCCATAAGTTTTATCAAAACCATGAATGGAGAATAATTCTATGAAAAAGGTAAATCTTTCAGTCTGTAGAATGAACTTTATTACTTTAATTTAATAAGGCATTCTTCTAATACCATCTTAGTTACATCATTTTGGAGATAACTTTTCTAATAGTGCTCTTCTGAGTAAAATTTAACAGTATGAAAAATTACAGAACAAAAATTAATAAAGAGGTTTAAGCATAAATGAAGAAAACATAGAATTAGATTAAAGTAAGAAAATGATAAAAGTATATATTTAAGCTGAAATTGGAAGAGGAAAATAAATTCAAGCAGGTGAATATTTACCATTTAACTTACACAATAAAAAGGAATCATTTTATATTAAATGCAAGGGGCTAAAATATGTAATTGGATATAAACATCAATGGAAGAATAAAAGTAATGAGGATAATTCATTTAAACTCAAAATAATATTAATTATATGAAAACAAAGAATTAATTAAAAATAATAAAATAATGCAAATTATTTAACTAATTTAAATATGTAATAAACATTCCTCTTGCTGCAATTATAACAATATGATTTGTGAAAAAGATAGTGATTCCTTATTAAGGTTATTTTCAACTTGATTAATATCCATTTACTTATAATGCAATTTCTTTGTCTGTAAATTAAGGACCCTAGCTTCCTAATTTACAGAATGAGGACTTAGAAGCCTAAAGGCCTAAAACAGGTTTATAGGAGGAAAAGACATGATCTTAAACTTTGAATTTCAACCTCGGTGCTCTTTCTACTTTGTCATTGATATGGTATGTGTGTTTTCTCAATATAATGATAGAATTTTATATAAATTTCAGCTTATAAAATATACAGTGATAGCTGAGCATGGTGGTGCATACTTGTAATACCAGTACTTGAGAAGCTGGGACAGGAGGATCACAGGTTTAAGGCCAGCCTCAACAATTTAGAAATACCCTGTTTCAAATCTTAAAAAAAATAGAATTAAAGATGGCAGAATAGAGGGAGACAGCGATTTTCAGTAGCTCTGATACTCAGAACTCAACCAGGGGGGAGACTGCTTCTTGGTGAGAGAAGAAAAGCAGTCAGAACTCAACAGAAAAACATCAAAACTCAGTGGAATTGGATGCAGCACAAAGAACAGAGAACTGTAAGAGCTCCACTTGTCTCAACTGGTGAGCAGAGAGTGGAGAGGGTGTCATCTTGGCAAGCCTGCATGAGGGCTGGCTTCTGGGACATAAGGGCTCTCAGAGACCAAATAAAGTAAAGGAGCAGAATTTTGTTGAGCCATTTACTATAGAAAACCATCATCAAAAGTAATCTCATACTTCTCTCCATACCTGAATACTTCAAGACTTCACTCACCAGACCACCTAACAAAATCCTGTCACTACAGCTATAGTCATGTCTGCTTGCAGGGAACAGAGTGGTGCTCTTGAAGACCATGAGTTTTCAAAGCATCCCAGTGGGAGCTATAGGGACTTACATAGCAACAAACAGATCTACATGGGCCTGTGAATTGGAAAATGATCCCTACAGAGGTGGGAGCATGGGCTACAGTCAGACATAGCAGAAATGTGAATTATCAGACAGTCACTAGGGACACTTGAGTAGGCAGGACCTAGGGTCAGCAGTTTGCCATGCCTTCTATAGGTTCTCCAGCAATCACCACAGGACCACCAGCAGTGGTGACTGTGGGTTGAAATAACTTAGCCAACTGTGCTGCAGGCCCAGAAGGCTATAAATACATGGCTGACAATGTTAGGGTGCTACAAGCACCAAAGCCAGAGGACAACAAGGTATCGTGTGATCCTAGCCACTGAGAGCAAAAGCAGTGTCCCTGGGGCTAAATATCTGAGCCACCCAAATCTCAGTCTGAAGACAGTACAATCTCTTCCTGCCAGAGATTGGGACATGAAAACAGGGAGGCCTGTGGCTGGGTCATGTGATCACAGCTACAGGTTGGGAACTCAGTTCTCTCTCTGATAGCAGAGTTTTGGCCTGGCATGTATGCATGCTAGTGATTGACAGTGCTCCACATGATCAGAACTGACAAATCAGTAGTAGTGTCTTCTGGGCCAACAATTCTCAGCCAGCTGGGTGACAAGCTCAGAACACAGTTATCTCTGACCCTGCTGAACTTAGTTCCAGTGTCCACAGAAGCCAGAGGCCAACACTCTGCAGAGTTTCAAGAGTTCAACACCAACACAACAGTGGTGTTGTCTGCAGGGTCATTAAATTCCAATCAACAGGCTGCAGGCTCTGAATTGTCCATCATAGTCACTGGCCCTATGTAATATGGGCCTGGAGAACATGGCAGCCTGCAGCCAATGAGAGACTCCTGTTTGCCTGCACTAAGAACTATATCTTGTTAAAGAGAATCTGGGGGACAAACTCAAAATTTGATTATATGAGACAGATTTGTACAGGCAATTATATACCACCAGCATAGGCTTTCTTATAAAGGGATAACAAATAGACACAGGACTCTCACACAAAGAGGAAGAGGATGCCAAGACAACAGAAATACAACCACCTAGAACTCTGAAAACATGAGAATGAAGATGAGCAAGGGAAACATAAGCTCTCACAACTCACTAAGAAGGGAGACCACCAATACTGAGCTGCAGGAAATTCCAGAAGGAGAATTCAGAATTTTGATTTTCAGTATGATGAAAGTCCACAGGGATGAAATCAGAGAAGTGTATAGGAAATGAAGGAACATATGATTAGAGAAAGTAAGAACCAAAAAAAAAGAGTTTGAGCAAAATGTAGGAGTCAAACAATTAATTAAACACCTCAAGAGAAACCACCTCTGGCAGGTGGACCACATGGAAAACAGAATCTCACTCTTGGAAGACAGCTCATTCAACACTGACCATACAGTTATCAATATAGAGAACACAATAAGACAACAAAACCAGAACATCCAAGAAATATGGATAATATGAAATGACCCAACTTATAGATAATAGGCATTGCAGAAGGTCTAGAAGCACAAACCAAGGATATTAGAAAACTCTTCAGAGAAATAGATAATTTCTCAAACATAGAAAAAGACTTGGACATTCATGTACAAGAGACATGCAGAACACCAACATGACAAGAGCAAAGAAAAAATTCTCCATGCCACATAATAATCAAAGTGACTAGCTTAGAGGCCAAGGAAAGAATCTTAAAAGCATCATAAACAAAAGCATGGGTGACATTCAGGGGAAAACCAATGAGAATCACTCCATATTTCTCAACCAGAGTCATGAAAGACAAGAGGGGCTGGTGTAATGTGCTTCAGAACCTGAAAGAAAACAACTTCCAACCAAGCCTGCTACAGCCAGAAATATATCATTCAAAATTGATGCAGAGATAAAAACTTTCCAAGACCATCAGAAACTAAAACAATTCATGACTACCTGGCTGGCAGTAGAGAAAATACTTTAAAAAATAAAACACAAAGAAGAAAAAAGAGGCATACACCAGAACCAGAAAAGGGGCAAATTCCATCAGATGGGCAAGTAAGCAAAGGAGAAATAACACTAGATTAAGCAGAATATATAACTCAAAATGAGAGGAAACAAAAATCATCTCTCAATAATAATACTGAATGCCAAAGATCTAAACTCCCCAATTTAAAGGCATAGACTGCAATTTGGTTAAAGAACATAATCCAACCATGTACTTCTTGCAAAAACCCCAGTTTACAGTCAAGGATATCTACAGGCTGAAGGTGAAAGGATGCAAGAACATGTACGATGCAAATGGAGACTGAAAATAACCAATGATCATATCTGATAAAGCAGACTTTAAGCTAAAACTCATCAAAAGAGATAAAGTGGGTTGCTTCTTAATAATAAAAGGAACAATCCAACAAGATGTAATGATAGCAAGCATTTATACTCCAAATGTGGGTGCACCCATTTTTTAAATGGGTGCACCCATTTAAAACAAACTTTTTTAAAACAAACTCTATGGGACATTAGGTCTCAAATGGACCCAAATACAATAATACTGGGAGACTTCAACACACTGCTCAAACTACTATATCAATCTTCAAGGCAAAAAATGAGTAAAAGATGCTTTAGCACTAAAACACGATAAACCAAATGAACCTAATAGGCATACAGAATATTTCAACAAACAACAGCATTCTTCTCAGCTACTCATGGAACCTTCTCCAAAATAGACTACAATCTGGGCCACAAAGCAAGTACCAGCAAATTTAAAAAATGCAATATAATTTCCTGCATTTTTAAGATCATCATGGAATGAAATTAGAAATTAACAACAGGAAGACCAAAATAAATTACATAAATACATGGAGACTGAATGATACATTCTTGAATGAGGACTGGATCATAGAAGAAATAAGGAATGGAATTGAAAAATTCCTACAATTAAATGAAAATAGAGACACAACATACCAAAATATATGGGACACTTTAAAGGCAGTTTAAGAGGAAAATTTATAGCAATGAGTGCCCACATATGAAAAGTAGAAAGTCACCAAATAAACAACCTAATGACACACCTTAAAGATTTGGAAAAAAATGAACAATCTTATCCCAAAGCCAGTAGAAGACAGGAAATATTTAAAATCTGAGGAGAAATCAATGAAATTGAGAACAAAAAAAATACAAAAGGTCAACAAAACAAAAAGCTGGTTCTTTGAAAACATATAAAAATTGATAAACCCTTAGCCAACCTAACCAAACAAAAAAGAGCATCAACCCAATTATTAAAATCAGAAATGAAAAAGGAGACATCATGACAGACAGTGGAGAAATCTAGAGGATCATCAGAAACTATCTTGAAAATGCATTGTTATGGTCCATTACGCTTTTTACACATCTGTCTTCTTAGAGATGAGGGATCTTCAATTGAGAAACTCACAGGCAAGGAGAGGGCTGCTTGCCACTCTAACTTTATTAAGAATTTATGAACTTATATAGACAATCAGAAGTCTTACTGTGTTATTACAACAAAGAAGTCTTCATGTGTAAATAAAAAATAAATTGATTGGAAAAACTTTGGGAGAAGAAAAACTAAGTAAGCTTCACATGGTAGTCTGCATGACTGTGTTTGTCTGCCAGGCAGAACTCCAATTTATTGGGCAAGGCTCAAATTTTCACTGAGCCTGTCTTTGGGTTTTTTCTCAGCTATACTCAAGGCCAGCCTGCTGATTTCAGAGTTTGGTGATTAGCCAGAAAACACATTATAGGACAGGGTGCCTTCATTTATACAGAAGTAAATTGGAAAACATAGAAATTGACAGATTCCTAGGCACATACAACCTACCAAAATTGATCCATGAAGATATAGAAAACCTAAACCAAACAACAGCAAGCAAAGAGATCGAAACAGCAATAAAAACCTTCCATCAAAGAAAAACACAGGTCAAATCTGATTCCCAGCTGAATTCTACAAAACTTTTGCAGAACTAAATGAAATGCTTCACAAGGTATTTCGTTAAATTTAATGAGATGGAATTCTTCCAAACTCATTCTATGAGGCCAATATCACCTTGATCCAAAACCAAAAAAAACCCTCAAGAAAAGAAAATTACAGAGCGATATTATTGATAAACAAAGATGCAACATTTCTAAGGAAATACTAGCAATACACATTCAAAACTATATCAGGAAAATTTTACACCATGACCAAGTTGGCTTCATCACAGGGACACAAGACTGGTTCAACATACACAATTCAATACATGTTATTCACCACATAAATAGAATTATGGAAAAAATTACATGATCATCTCAACAGATGCTAAGAAAGCATTTGACAAATCCAACACCTATTCATATTAAAAAAACTGCAGAAAATTGCAATAGATAGAACATACCTCAACATCATTAAGTCAATATAAAATAAACCGAAAGCCAACATTATTTTGAAGGGGAAAAATTGTGGGAAGTCTCTTTAAAATTAAGAAGGGGTAAAGGATGCCCACTATCACCACTCCTTTTCAATATAGCCCTTGAGACTCTTGCGAGAGCAATAAGACAAGAGACTGATATCAAAGAAATTCAAATAGGAAAAGAACTGAAATTATTTCTATTTGCAGATGACATGATCCTGTATTTGGAAGAGTAAAAACCTCAACCAAAAGACTTCTACCACTGATTAACAAATTCAGCAAAATAACAGGACAAAAAAATCAGTAGTTTTTTTATATGCCTACTATGAATCCACTGAAAAAGAAATCCATAAAACAATTTCATTCATAATAACCTCAAAAGCAATAAAATACCTAGGAATAAATGTGACCAGGGAGATAAAAAAAGTATATAATGAAAATTATAAAACACTAAAGAATGAAGTTGATCTTGTGATCTACAGAGTCAATGCAATCCCTATAAAATTCCAGTGTCATTATTCACAGGTCTAGAAAAATCAGACATAAATTTCATATGGAGAAACAAAAGATGAAGGATAGTCAAAGCAATTCTCAGTAATAAGAACCATGCAGGAGGCATCACAATTCCTGACTTCAAATTATACTACAAAGCTATAGTAAGAAAACCAGCATGGTATTGGCAGAGAAACAGACACATAGACCACTGGAACAGAATAGAAATTACAGAAGCAAATCCACATACTTATAGCCAATTGATTTCTGACAAAGATGGCAAACCCATATGTTGGAGAAAAGACAGTTTTTTCAACAAATGGTGTTGAGAAAACTGATTATCCATTTGGAGGAAAATAGAATTAAATCATTACATCTCACACTGCACAAGAGTCAACTGGAGATGGATTAAAGACCTGTAAATTAGACCGGAGACTTTGAAATGACTAGAGGAGGATATAGGTCCAACACTCAAACATATAGGCACAGGTAGAAATTTCCTTGATAAGACCCCCAAAGTTTAGAAAATTAAAAGAATTAATTAATGGGATGGCATTAAACTTAAAAGTTTCTGCTCATCAAAGGAAACCATCAAGAGACTAAAGAGAGAGCCCACATAATGGGAGAAGATTTTTGCCAACTATTCCTCTGATAGAATATACATATACAAAAAAATATATATATACAAAGAACTTAAAAATCTTAACACTAAAAAAAACCAACCCAATCAAGAAATAGAGGATTGAACTAAATATTACTTCACAAAAGAAGAGATACAAGTGGCCAATAAATACATGAAAAAAATTCAACATTATTACCAGTCAGGGAGATGCAAATCAAAAAACTACAGTGAGATTCTATCTTACCCCAATGAGAATGGCAATCATCAAAAAGTCAAACAACAATAAATGCTGGTGAGGATGTGGGGAAATTGGAACTCTTCTATGCTATTGGTGGGATTGTAAATTAGTGCAGCTGCTATGGAGATCAGTGTGGAGATTCTTCAGAAAATTGGGAATGGAACCACCATATGATCCAGCTATACAACTCTTGGATATCTTTCAAAAGGGACTTAAATAAGGAAATTATAGTAATATATACATATCCATGTTTATAGCAGCACAATTTGCAATAGCCAAATTATGTAAACAACTTAGGTGTCCAAGAGATGAATAGATTAAAAAATTATGGGATATACACACAATGGAATTCTACTCAGCAAAAAGAACAAAATAATGTCATGTGCAGGAAGATGAATGGAGTTGGAGAACATTATGTCAAGTGAGGTTAGCCAATCAAGGAAAGTGAAGAGTTATATGTTTTATCTCATATGGAGAAGCTAGGGAGTAATTGGGATACCAGAGGGACTTCAGATAATGGAGGAGAAACTCCAGTGGAGGTCCAGGGGAAGGGGTGGGGGAGGGGGGATCAATGAAGGAATCACTTCCATCAACATTATGTACATTTGTGAGAAAAACAATGTCAACCTCAATACCCTGTATTGGAAGGAGGGGAAATGGGGAGGGACCCAGGGTAAAGTCCACCAAGTGCTGTGTGCATGCATGTCATCATCACTATGAACTACAGTATGATGTGAGACTATAATACATCAAAAAATATTTTTAAAATAAATAAATGGAATAAATTTTAAAGATAATAAACTTTAATAAAATTGGGCTGAGTGTGTAACTTGGGGTGGAATGCCCCTGAATTTGATTCCCAGAATGTGTGTGTGTATATATATATATATATATATATATATATATATATATATTTGCAGTGATACTTTAGAGTAAGTTAAACAAAAATTAAATATAAAAAAGTAAACATATTACTCCTGTATCAATGAAATTAATATAATACACAAAGTGATTCAGTTACACAAATTATACAAAAGTTGTAGTTATTTTGTTGACTTATCTCCAAGCATAGTGGGTTTTACATATATGGCCACATAGAAACTTTTTATCCAAATATATTCCAACTAATGTCATATAAAACTATTTAGCACCAGCTCAAGCAGTTTATTCTCAGCTAGATTACAAATGTTATCCTTTACCTCTTCCCAATTCCTCAAAAAGTAATCATCTATAAATTATAATTTGTAATAATGATTATAGGTAACTTGAACAAACATTCAAAGACACTTACCTGGGAATCAGCAGACCTTGATCTTTACCAGATATTATCACTTATGACCAGGTACTGTTGTTCAGATTTAGAGAATATTCCTCTATACCTCACATAGGTAAGGCAGAAATTTTGGAGGCAGGGCTTGGTTGCTGAGGAGGGTCACTGGGAGTATATTTTGGGGATCATACATGATACCTCCTCCCTTTGCTCTCTGTCTGTTCCCAGCTTCTGTGATGTGGGAACAGAGCCCTTGTGCTCCTCTCTCTTTGTTTTCTGTGCCATGTCCTTAACTCTGTGGATTTTATCTTACCTAACATGGCCTGAGCCACTCAAATCTCCAGATGTGTGTGCAAATAAATATAGTATGCAAATAAATTTTATTCCTCTAAGTTGTGGTGGTCAGGATTTGGGTATTAAAGCAGTGAGAATGCTGATAAAAACACCAGGTGAACATGGGCAAACACCTGGGTTTTCTGAATGTAAATCTCATATCTACAAAATAGAATAATAGATGCTGCTCTGCTTCAGTGAATAATAGTCAGGATCAAATTAAAATGTGTCTAAAGATTATTCATAAACACTTTAGAGTTAACAACGTAAGTTACTAGAAATCAAGGAGTGTAGACTTCTCATTTCTTTGGAAGAGGAGACAGATTTTATAAGAATCAATAGTTAGTCCAAGGCCATATAAATAGATAAAAACAGAATCAGGAATCAGCTTACTGTCACATTCATTTTCCATTCATTGTTGTATGTATTGCTGTATTGTGTTTTTCAGACATCATTTACTTCAGTGTTAATTTATTTCAAGGAATTTGACTAGGAAAAAATAAATCTTTAGGCACATATTATCTTACATTATAAAATCTGACTTTCTAATTTTTAATTTTATATTTTGGATTTTTCTCCTAAAATTGAAGAACCAAGTTTTTGCAAAATTAAGATAGTTAAAAAATAATTTTTTGATATTGCATTGTTTTGAGCTTAACAAATTTGCAATGGCACATATATACATACTCAGATGATTACATGACTATATTATTAATGAATTATTGCCTGGGTATGGTGTCACATGCCTGTAATACCAGTACTTGGGTGGCTGAGACAGGAGGACTGAAAGTTCAAGACCAGACTTAACAGCTTAGTGAGACCCTCAGCAACTTACCAAGACCATGTTTCAAAAAAAGAGGTTGGTGGTATAGCTCAGAGATAGAATGTCCCTGAGTTCATCTTAGCAATTATAAATTTCTGTATGTTAATGGTTGTGTGTAGATACCTTTAAATTCTTTAAAAAATAAAAAAAAAACCTGAGCACAGTGGTGCATGCCTGTAATCCCAGTACTTTGGTGGCTGAGACAGAAGGTTTACAGGTTTAAGAACAGTCTTGTCTACATAGCAAAACCCTACTTCATAATTAAAAAGTAAAAAAAGGACTAGTACTGGTATTATAGCCTGGAAGTAGTACACCCTGAATCCAATCCCCAGCACCAAAACTTTTAAGTCAAATACAAAAATAAAGAAAGTAATAATGAGTCTTTCCAGGTAACAGTGAAATATAAATATATATAATTTTGGCAGTCACTGAATCTTCAGAGTGAAAATCATTTATACAAATTGCAAGTCAATTATTGACATGAAATTTTAGTTAACTAAGGCTGTCTTGTCACATATTGCTTCCATAAAGACTGAAAATTAAGCAAGATAGACTGTAATATTCCATGTAACAGGTGTCCCTCTGTTAAGCCTTTAAAGATGAAATGTGATTTAACTTGATTTATGTGGCCAATTGCATTTCTTTATCTAAGTTCGATCATTGTCTTAATATTTTTCACTGTAAGATGAAACATCCCTCTTGAATTTTAAAATAATATAGTCTGGGAAATTATACTCAGTGATATGATTCAGTTTGTAGTATGAACTCGTTTATTTCTTTAAGGTGGTCCTGATGCAAACTTTTCCAGATTTATTCAGATGTACCTGATTTCTTACCCAGAACTTTATGAATTTGACATGTTACTTTAATTAAGAGAATATATATCCTTTTTGAAAATGTCTAAAAGTTAAACTTTTACTGAGATTTTGCTCTTTTCAGGTTCTTACAATATTATGTCTTTATTATTTCTAGATTTTTAAAATTTACCCCTTTGTTGTTTAAGGTAAGGTTAAGTTATGAATATAGAAACAGATTAGTTGTTACCTAGAGATAGAGGGGGGTTTTCTAGAGAATCAATGATGGCTAGAAGGCACAGGGTTATGGGTGATGATGGTGTCGGTGGTATAAGACAGTGAATGCTAAAAACCATAGAATTTTACATTTTAAATTAATGAGTTGCATTATACATATATTATATCTCAATAAGCTTGTTAGAAATATAACCCACAGGTGAAGGAAGATGGTGAAATAGAAGGAGATAGCAGGATTCAGTCACTCTGAGACTAGGTACACAATCACCGGGAAGACTGCTTCTTGACAAGGGAAGAAAAGCAGTGAAAAACTCAACAAAACAATGAAAGTTGAAAAGTAGCAGAATCAGAACCAGAAGAAAGAGCAGAGGTCTATAAAGAGCTCCATGCATCTCACCTGGTGAACAGAGAGTGGTGGCAATCTTGGCTAGGCTTCACCAGGGCTGGTGGCTAACAGCACCATGGCTCCCAGAGACCTCCATTAAAGAAACAGTGGATGGTTGTGAGGCCAGCAACTACATACCATCATTGAAACAGTCAGCATTTCACTCCACGCTTAACAGGGACCAGACTGCCCAGATGACCCAGCAGGACCCTGCAGCTATGGCTGAACTCATCTCTTTTGGCATAGATCCAGAGCAACCCTCATCGCTATCATAAGTTAACAAGCTGTCCCAGCAGGAGACCACCCTGCATGGCCACAGGGACTTGTGTGGCAAGGAAATAGGCTCATGGGGGTCTGAGACTTTGAAAAATGACCCCTGTGGAAGTGGGGGTGGGGTTTGTGTCAGAAACAGTATAAACCTGAATTAGCAGTAGCCCCTAGAAATATTCAGGTGGGAGGGACCTGCAGTCTACAGTTTGCAGAGCCCTTGTAGGGTCTCCAGGAATCACCACAGGACACCCAGCCATGGTGTCTGGGAGGGAAATAACTGAGCCTACCGAGGTACAGGTTCAGAAAGCAATGAACTTGCACCTGGCTGTGTTTGGGCGCTACAAGCACCAAAGCCAGAGGCCAGCAAGGGCTCATGTGAATGCAGCTGACCAAAGCAGCAGGGGCATTCCTAGAGATAAAAAACTGAGCCTCAAAAGTCTCAGACTTAGAACTATATAATATCTTCATGCCAGACCTTGGTCCTTGGACAGAAAGTGGCGGTTGTACCATCTTAACCAGCCTGCACCTGCAGGGCAGGAAGCCAGAAGCTCAGAAGCCCAGCAGGGTTTTACTTGATCATACCTACAGGCTGGGAAATCAATACTCTCTCCACCAGCAGTTTGTGCCTGGCATGCATGCATGTTAGTGACTCACAGTACCTCACATGATCTTAATAAACAGATCAGGGGCAGTGTCCTAGGGGTCACCAAAGCTCAGTGAGCCAAGCCACAAGAACATAGTAATCTCTGGATTTGCTGAGCCTAAGCCCACTAGCCACAAAGATCAGAGGTCAGTGCCCTGCAGTATCACGGGATCACAATCAGCAAAGCAGCAGTGTTGTCTGTAGGGCAATGAATCCCAAACAGCAGATTGCAAGCTCTGAACTTGCATCATAGTCTCATAGCCATCATAGTCTCTGGCCCAGCAGAGTTTGGGCCTGGGCAGCATGGTGGCCTGCAGCCAATCCAAGACTCCTGTTGGCCTGCACTAAGATCCATATATAGTTAAAGAGGCTCTAGGGGACAGACTCAAAAGATTGATTATATGAGTCAGATTGGTAGAGGCAAATATATACACCCAGCATACATCTTATTATAAAGGGATAACAAATAGAAACAGGACTCATACACAAAGAAGAAGAGGATGACAAGACAATAGAAACAAAACTGAGAACACTGAAAATATGAGAATGAGGAACAGTGAGCAAACAATAAACTCCCACAACTCAAAAACAAGGAAGATTACCAATACTGATGTGCAGGAATTGCAAGAAAGAGAATTCCAAATTTTGATCTTCAGTATGATGAAAGGCCTCAAAGAAAGTGTACAGGAAATGAAGGAGGAAATTGAGGCAGTGAGAAAGAACCAGGAAGAGGCTTTGAAAGAAAGGAAGGAGTCAGTAAATGAAGACAACAATAGAAACCAACTCTAGCAGGCTAGACCACAGAGAAAACAGGATATCAATCTTGGAATAACAGTTCATTCAAAATTGAAAACACAGGCAACAATATACAGAAGACATTACAACAACACAACCTAAACATCCAAGAAATATAGAACAATTCAATATGTCCTAACTTATGGATAAAAGGCATTGAAGAAGTTCTAAAAGCACGAACCACGGGTATCAGAAACCACTATAGAGAAATAATTTCAGAGAATTATCCAAACATAGAAAAAGACTTGGACATCCACATACAGGAGACACACAGAACACCATTATGACAAGATCAAAGAAACACCTCCCTACTGATGTAATTATCAAAATGATTAACATAAAGGCCAAAGAATGGGTGACATTCAGGGGCAAAACAATAAAAATCACTCCAGTCTTCTCAGCCCAAGTCATGAATGCCAGGAGGTACTGGTGTGATGTACTTCAGACCCTGGAAGAAAACAACTTTCCACCAAGACTGCTATATCCAGCAAAGATATCATTCAATATTGATGGGGAAATAAAAGTGTTCTAAGACAAACAGAAACTTAAAGAATTCATGACTACCAAGCCAGCACTAGAGAAAATACTTAAAGAAATAAAACACAACAAAGAAAAAAAGAAGCAAATTCCAGAACCAGAGAAGAGGCAAATTCCATCAGGTAGGCAAGTAAGCAAAGGGGAAATAACACTACATCAAACAGAAAATAGAACTCAAAATGACAGGAAACAAAAATCATATCTCAATAATAACACTGAATGTCAAGGGTCTTAACTCCCCAATTAAATGACATATACTGGCAATGTGGATTAAAAACGTAATTCAACTATATGCTGCTGGCAAGAAAATTTCCTTACTGCCAAATATATCTATATGATAAAGGTGAAACAATAGAAAAAGATATACCATGCAAATGGAGACCAAAAATAAGCAAGTGTAGCAATGCTCATATCTAACAAAACAGACTGTCAGCTAAACCACTTCAGAAGAGACAAAGTTGGTAACTTCTTATTAATAAAAGGAACACTCCAACAAGAAGATATAATAATAGTAAACATTTATGCCCCAAATATGGGTGCACCCACATTTGTAAAACAAAGTCTTTGGGACATCAGGTCTCAAATAGATGTAAATACAATAATATTGGGAGACTTCAACATACCGCTCAAGACACTAGATCAATCTTCCAGAAAAAAGATGAGTAAAGACTCTTCAGAACCAAAGAACACTACAAAACCAAATGGACCTAATAGACATATACAGAATATTTCAACCAGCAACAGCTGACTACACTCAGCTGCCCATGGAACCCTCTCCAAAACAGACCACATCCTGGGTCACAAAGGAAGCACCAGCAAATTAAAAAATGTAATATAATTTCCTGCAACTTCTCAGATAACAACAGAATGAAAGTGGAAATCAATAATAGGAAGACCAAAAGAAATTACATAAATATGTGGAGACTGAATGATTCATTCTTGAATGAGGACTGGATCAGAAAAGAAATAAGGGGATACATAAAAAATTCCTGTAATTAAACAAAAATAGAGACATGGCTTACCAAAATCTGTGGGACACTTTGAAGGTGGTTTTAAGAGGAAAATTCATAGCACTGAGTATCCACATAAGAAAAACAGAAAG
Organism: Glis glis; assembly: GCA_004027185.1. Taxonomy (NCBI): domain Eukaryota; kingdom Metazoa; phylum Chordata; class Mammalia; order Rodentia; family Gliridae; genus Glis; species Glis glis. Next base: position 17,625 of record PVJS01016058.1, read on the forward strand.
TAACCAAATAAACAACCTAATGACATACCTTAAGGACCTAGAACAACAGGAACAGTCTAATCCCAAAGCCAGTAGATGGTAGGAGATAATTAAAATCAGAGCAGAAACCCATGAAATAATGAATAAAAAAATTGCAAAGGACCAACAAAACAAAAACTGATTCCTTGAAAAGATTAACACAATTGACAAAACCCTAGCCAACCTAACCTAATGAAAGAGAAAATCAACTGAAATTACTGGGATCATAAATGATAAAGGAGACATCACCCCAAGACAGTGGAGAAATTGAGGGGATCATCAAAAACTATTTTGAAAAGATGGAGGTTCATTAATGGAAATAGTACCACTGACTATGTGTACATATGTGAATATAACAACATAAATCTCAGTACTCTGTATTGGGAAGGGGGAAATGGGGAGGCGGGGGGGCTACCAAGTGCTTTGTGCATGTAGGCACTGTCAACATGATTCACATTATGATGTGAGACTATAATGCACCAACCAATAAAAGCACATTCTAAAAAAAAAAGAAGCATAACCTACAAAATAAATGCAGGATAATGATACTGCTACTTCTAAATGGATAATTCAATAATTACCATTAAAGAAAAAGTATTATGAGAATATTTCCAAAATTAGAAAATACTTATCACCGTGGCTTGAGGGTTCCATTTCCATGAATTTACCAATGTGGTTCAAGTTTATAAGATTCTGTTCAAATGTTTGCATTTTTAACCAAATGTTATCTTCCTGTTTAAGACCAAAATATGGAAAAAATTCCATTGTTTGAAAAAATTATTTAATTTCTGATGAGGATTTATTTTTTTGCCCAACACCTTTTCAAGTGATCATGGCTAAATTTATTGTTGACATTGCTGCAAGTTCTTTATATATACTCTATATCTTTTTATTACATCCTATGGATTATATAAAGCAATTATTTCCTTATTATAGATCATTAACTTGAGAGAAAGTGAGCAAGTAGGTAGCTTGATCAGCAAGACCAAAATATTTATGGTTAAGATAAGAATTACAAGTGTGGAGCCTGACTCTAGACTAGTTTCAGCTTTCAGCTATTATGTTCTGTGCTTTGATAAGATTTGTAAACCTGCACAAAGTGTGTGTGTGTGTGTGTGTTATGTGGTACTAGGGATTGAACCCAGGGGAATTCTACCTCTGAGCTACACCCCTATCCCTATTTAACTTTTTATTTTGAAACAGGGTCTTGATAAGTTGCTGAGTGCCTTGCTAAATTGCTGAAGCTGGCCTTGAACCTGCAATCCTCCTGTCTCATCCTCCCAAGTACTGGGATTATAGACATTTGCATCTATGCCCAGCTCACAAGCTTTCTTAATGGCTTGTCAGGATAATGTTGTGTTGGTACTTATGAAAACAAAACAAAAAATAGTAGCAATTCACAAATAAGTATTAGACTATAAGTATCTTTTTAATGATGAGGGTTTATTATTCTAGTAGCGATGATTTTATTGTAATGGTAGTGATGAAAATAGATAAAATCTGTACAGTATTCAATCTATGAAGAACCCTTTAGGAAATTAAACTTCCACAGTATAGTTGAAGAACCAGAGCTATAAATGTGTAAGTAATTTAAGGGCACTTAGGCAGCTAGACAGTAGCAAAGACCAATTATTTGTCCCCTAACATAAAACATTTGCAAAGGCTTTCTGTAGAGCCAGTTAGAAAGATCATATGAAACTTTAAATGATCACTTCTATGTGGAATTCAGACTTTTTAAATTTGTAGACAGTATTAATTGGGAACTCAAAAAAATTTTAAACTACCTGCCTCTAAATTTTTCACTGAAAAAATCATTGCCTAGAGGCAGGTAGGTGTATCCACTCATGAGTTTCTTGACCAGAAGATCAATTAGTCACAGGTAAAATATATCATGGATAGCACTTATGTCTATATATTAAGTAGTACTTATGACTATACTATAGAACTCAAATAAAAGACTAGCTAACTGTGTTTGTAAAGGAAATTCTCAAGGAATTTATTCCTAAAACCTCTAAGCAGTGCTTATTCAAGAAAAAAGTTCTGATTCCGAATCTTTATCTTTCCTAGTCCTATCAATATCTCCAGCTTCACATTATCACTAAAAACTAACAATCTTGCATCTAGAATAGCTGTCAAAATAAGCAGCATGGAGTAAGGAGGATGAACAAGTTTGAAGCTACCCAAAAGCTTTATCCCCAGAGGACTGGTACTACTTAACATGTGTCAACAACTCCGGCAAGCTCCATTCCCAGGTCTTGTCTTTATTTGTCAAGCTTACTCTGTGCAAACAACACTGCCCACAGGGAGTTTGTCAAAAATGATTATTAGCATTTTTTAACATTTCAGCTCTCTAAGATAGTAATACAGGTAGGACTAACAAGAGGCTGGTAATAATAATAATAATTAATAATAATAATAATAATGATGATAATGGTAATGATGGAAAAACCTGGGGAATGAGAAATCCATAGAAGGATTTAACAAGCTTCTATAGATGGGAATGTAGAAAGGCAAACACATATTCAGAGGTGTGTGCATGCCCAGTAGGGACTCTTACAAGGCCCCAATCTCTGAACACTGGCTATAGTTGAAGCTTCATATAATCAGAAATTGAAGCTTAATGTGGATTTATAATCTGCCTGCCAAAGCATGGAGGTTGTGCCTAAACATAGAATACAAATAACACTAAAGAGAAGGAGACAATGAAATTATATGAAAGCATAGCAGAATGTCTGAAAACTATCGAAGCTAAATTGGTATTACTCTAACAAAGATGTAATCAGTTGTAATGTCCAAGGAAAGTAGCAACATAAAAACTCAAAGCATATGAGAAAGAGAAAACAATGGTAGAAATTATAATGATATGTCAGAAAGTACCCACTTAACACAGAAGGAGGTAGTACTAAAGGAATAAAGAAAAAAAGAAAGAAAGAAGGACACAAAACAGGATTTTTTAAAAAATGTCAGTTTTAGATGCTATCTCATCAGTAATTACATTAAATATAAATTTATTAAATACTGTATTCAAAAGACAGGTTTTTAAAATAGCTTTAAAAATAGTGGTCCATCTATATGTTGTATACAAAATAAAACTTTGATTCTAAGGTACAAATATATTGAAAGTAAAAGGAAAGGCAGATATATATGATGCACATTATGCCTAAAAGCTATCAGGATGTCCATATTAAGATAGTATAAAATACAGTTTAACATAAAAAGTGTTAATTGAGATGAAGAAAGACATTTATTATGATAAATAGTCATTTGGTAAGATATAACAATTATAAATGTATAGACATAACTCTAGAGCCTGCCTCAAAATACATGTTGCAAAAATGATCAGATCTAGGCTGATTCCATACTTTTACAATGATGAATTGTGCTGTTATAAACATAGATATGCATGTGTTACTATAGTAGTCTGATTTCAATTATTTGGGTAGATACCCAGGAGTGGTATAGCTAGGTCATATGGTAGGTTCATTCCCATTCTTCTGAGGATCCCCCACACTGACTTCCAAAGTGGTTGTGCTAATTTGCAATCCCACCAACAATGTATCAGAGTTCCCACTTCTCTACATCCTTGCCAGCATTTATTATTGTTTGTGTTTTTAATGATTGCCATTCTAATCGGGGTTAGGTGAAATCTCAGAGTAGTTTTTATTTGCATCTCTCTGATTGATAATGATGTTGAACATTTTTTTCATATATTTATTAGCCATTTGCATTTCTTCTTTTGCAAAGTGTTTATTTAGTTCATTTGCTCATTTTTTGATTGGGTTATTTCTCTTTTTTTTTTTTGGCTGTAAAGTTCTTGAGTTCTTTGTATATTCTAGATATTAGTCCTGTATTAGATGAGTAACTGCCAAAGATTTCCCATTCTCTTGGCTCCCTATTAAGGTTCTTAATTACTATGGCCATGTAGTATAGTTTGAAGCCAGGTATTGTGATGCCTCCTGCATGGTTCTTATTGCTGAGAACTATTTTGACTATTCTGGGTCTTTTTTTCCCATATGAATTTTAGGATATTTCTAGATCTCTGGAGAATTATCATGGTATTTTAATAGGAATTGCATTGAATCTGTAGATCACTTTTGGTAAGATGAGCAGATGAATGCATTACAAAATTATTGTAATCTACTCAGCCATAAAGAACAAAATTATGCCATTTTTTAGGGAAATGGATAAAAGTGGGTAATATTTTGCTAAGTAAAATTAATCAGTCACAAAAAGTGAAAGGTCAGGTGTTTTCCCTCATATGTGGAAGCTAGGGAGAAATTGGGACACAGGAAGGACTCCAGACAAAAGAGGAGAAACCCTAGTGGAGTGATGGAAGGAAGTGGGAGGGGGAGGGAGATTTGATGAGGGAAACACTTCAATGGACATGATGCATATACACAAATTTATCAATGCCAATCACAATGTTGTACATGGGGAGGGTGAGGGCGTGGGGTGGGAGGTGGGGGAAGGCTCACCGAGTGCTGTGTGCATGTATGCCTCTATCACTCTGAACTTCATCATGATATATGATTACAAGGGACCATAAAAAATAATTGGTGGTTCTAATACCTCTATGTCAGATTATTGCATTTTATGTGACAATGTGAAAAGTTTAAAAAGCTGATAGTTCTGAAACAAAATTGAAATATTTAACAGTAATAGATGGAAACCTAAATACTCTACTTTTGTTAATTGATAGAAACCAAATGATCAGTAAAAGAGAAAAAGCAAATTACACTATAAACCAATGAAATCTAATACACATCTGTAGAATTCTGTTTAACAAGTGCTGTACACAAGGTTTCAAACATGCATAGAGGGAAATAAGATATTACATTAATAACCTAACTAACTTAAATTACTATAAAAATAGTAATCAATGCAAATCATGCAGAAATTAATTACTTAAATAATAATAAAATTAATTACTTAAATAATAATAAAGACTACAACAGTAATAAATGAAATAAACAATACAATAGAGAAAAACAATAGATTCAAAAGCTAGTTCTTTGAAGATAGGAACAAAATTGATAGAGGTTTAGTTTGACGAAGAAACAAGAAAAAATATTCAAATTATTAAAATTTGGAATAAATGAGAAGGCTTTACTATTTATTTTATAGAAAATTTAAAAATTATAAAAGAATCATTGGTCCAATTACATGTTAACAAATTAGAAAATTTAGAAATATTGACAGATTCCTGAAAAGACACAAACTACCTTAACTGACCCATGAAGAATTAGAAAATTTTAACAGAACTAAAACAGGTAATATAATGTACAATAAGAATTTTTTCCAAAAGAAAAAATTAGAGGACCAGATGGATATACTGGTGAATTCTATCAAACACTGAGTAAGATTTAACTCCAATTCTTCAAAACCTGTTTAGAAAATTGAAGTGAGAGAACCCTCTCAATTCATTCTAAGAAAGCCAATATCCTGATACCAAAACCAAAGATAACACAGAAATAGCACAGACTAATATCTCTTTAAACACAGACACAAACATCCATAATACCAACCTAGCAAACTGAGACTAGCAACATATAAAAAGTTTATACACGCCGGGCGTGGTGGCGCACACTTGTAATCCCAGTACTTTGGGAGGCGGAGACCGGAGGATCCGGGTTCGTGGCCAGCCTCAGCTCTCTCTCTCTCTCTCTCCCTGTTTCACTCTCTCTCTCTACTTAGTGAGGCCCTCCACAACTTCATGAGACCCGGTTTCAAAATAAAGTATAAAAAATAGGGCCGGGGGCGTAGCGCGGAGGTAGAAAGCCCCTGGGTTCAATCCCCGGTACCGCAAAAAAAGAAAAGTTTATACACCACAGCCAGTGGGATTTATTAATAAAATTTGTGTTCAAATTGTGAAATTCAGTCCATATAACATACCACATCAATATAACCAAAGAGAAGAGTCATATGACCATTTCCTTAGATATAAAAATATGGCAAATGTCATCCATCACCCTATCATGATAAGAACAGTCAGCAAACAAGAAATAGAAAGGAACTTTCATTCGTGAAAAACCCACCCTAACATCGTAGTAAAGGGTGAAGGATTAGATGTTTTTTCCCTAACATCAAAGAACAAGACAAGAATGTTTACAGTTGCCACTTCTACTTATCATTTTATTGGAAGTTCTAGACAGGGTAGATAGGCAAGAAAAATAAATAAAAGGCATAAAGACTGTAATAGAAGAAGTAAAATGATCTCTATTCTCAGAAAACATTATCTTCTATAAATAAAAAGCAAGGGGATATACAAACACATAACTAGAACTCATTAACATGTTCAGCATAGTTACATGATTCAGTACTGATATACAAAACAAGTTGTATTTGTATACATTAACGATGAACAGTGTAAAATGAAATTAAGAATCCCCTCAATAAGTATCAAAACACAAAACATGTAGGAATAAATTTAATCCAATAATTGGAAAACTTGTATGCTGAAAACTACAAAACATCATCAAAAGAAATTAAATACTAAAATAAATGAATAAATCTCCCACATTCATGGATCAGAAATGTACTATTGAATATAAATCAACACTTCCTAAATCAATTTATTGATTCAACACATGCTGTATGAAAATCCCAGCCCCAAGTTTTTCAATAGACAATTGATTCAACCCCCAAACTGCAAAGGAATCGAACTAATCTTGAAAATAAGAATAAAGTAGATCGACTCACATTACCTGGTTTCAAATGTTACTACAAAGCTACACTAATCAAGACAGTGTAGTATACTGTTATAAGAATGGAAATGTAGATCAATAGAGGTTATTACTACAGAGAACAAAGAAAGATGTGTGTTGTCTAGGTTAGAAGACAACAAATGAGTAGTTAAGAAATAATCTAGTGATGCCATACTCTGTGTTCTTAAGAACTAAAATTGTTAGAGTAGAAAAATAACAAGAATGCAAAATAAAGGAGATTAAGCAGATACTTTGGAGTCCTGAATTTGAATAAGAAATATCAATGCTATCAGCTTTTTCTCTATCATCTGTCTTTCCCACTGGAAAGTCCTAGAAACAACCACTTGATAAGGTAGGTGTGAGCATTCCTACTTTTTGATCTAGTTAGAAAGCTTTGTTTCTACCAGATTGCAACTATAAAATATATAACTTTTCCTTCAGTTTTAGCTTTTAAATCTTGTGCAAAATGCGTCTTGTGGCCAAATACTTACTTGTAAGTTTACAAGGAAGTGAAAGTTAGGAAAGAGTTCTAGCTTAGCCAAATTGACAAAATACAAATTCACCATACAGAATGTATATTTATGCACATGGTGTGATAAAAGTCATTAAAAAAATCCAAGTGTGGTGATGCACACTTGTAATCCCAGTACTTTGGAGGTTGAGACAGGAGGAAAACAGCTTGACAGCCTCAGCAACTTAGTGAATGAAGCCTTCTTCAACTTAGTGAGAACCTTTTGCAAAATTAAAAAAAAAAGGCTGGGGCTGTAGCTCAGAGGTAGAATGTCCCTGGGTCAATTCCCAGTACCATAAAAAATTCATTAAAAAGTCATCAGGAAGTAGCCAGGTGTGGTGGTGCACACTCGTAATCCCAGTACTCAGGAGGCTGGGACAGGAGAATCGCATGTTCAAAGCCAGCTTTGGCAATTTAGTGAGGCTCTCAGCAACTTATCAGGCTGGGTGTGTAACTTGGAGATAAAATGCCTCTGGGTCCAATCCCCAGTAACTCCCCCAAGAAAAAGAAATCATCAGGAAGTAATTAATATAAAAGTGAGAATAGTGATTATTTGTAGAAGAATTTAAACAGGGTAAATAATTTGTGGAGTAGATAGCAAAGTTCTGTGTTGACTTAGGTGGTCATTAAAAGGATTCACCTTATAACATTATCTAGTAGTTCATACATTTGTTTTGCATAGTTTTATATCCATATTTTATTTTATAAGAAAATGATCTTTTTCTTTTCTTTTTTTCCTTGGTACTAAAGATTGAACCCAGGGACATTCTACCTCTGAGCATATCCTCAGCCCTTTTTATCTTTCACTATTTTGAAACTGGGTCTCTCCAATTTGCTGAGTCTGGCCTTGAACCTGTGATCCTCCTGTCTCAGCCTCCCAAGTACTGGGATTAGAGGTGTGAACCACTGCACCTGGCTTAAAATGATCTTTTAAAGCACAAAGATAAATATGGTTTTGAGATGTCTCTGAGATACATTTGGGGTTCTGGGATGTAATTAGGTTTAGAAAGAGATTTGTTTGTTATCCCTACACGGTTATAGAAGAATGAGAAAAGCAAAAGGAGAACAACACTAAGGTTAGGGCCACATGGTAGTCAAAGGGAGATGGAAGAATATTGAAGAAAGAAAGAAAGAAAAAGCCAAAGATGCTATTTATGATTGTTCTATAAAATGTTACCTGAGAGCACTTTCTGAAATTGTTTTCATTAGTAAGCTGACTATGCATTGTAAAGAAGTAGAGAAACACACAAGCAGGCCTCCTGCATTCCAAGAGCCAACAAGCTCTTTTTGCCTTAAACATTCATAACAAATGTAAGGTCCATACAAAAAGTGTTGACAATGATCTATTTTTTTTTTTTTTTTGCAGTACCAGGAGTTGAACCCAGGGGTGTTCTACCTCTGCGCTACACCCCCGGCCCTATTTTTTTTATACTTTATTTTGAAACCGGGTCTCACGAAGTTGCAGAGGGCCTCACTAGGTAGAGAGAGAGAGAGAGAGAGAGAGAGAGAGAGAGAGACAGGGAGAGAGAGAGAGCTGAGGCTGGCCGCGAACCCGGATCCTCCGGTCTCCGCATCTCAAAGTGCTGGGATTACAAGCGTGCGCCACCACGCCCGGCTATCTTTTGTTTTTTTTTTTTGAGGGTGTCAAACATATTTCGGTAGAACTTTTATGCTACTCTTATAATAAACTCAATTTCATTTTACAAATCATCACTGTTTTATTTTACTCAAGATAAGAAGTTGTGGCAACATAATTTTTCTAGTTTTTGTTAGCCTAGAAAGGCATTAATATTTATATAAGTGTTTGAATTTTGTTACACATTCTTAAAACAATGGATTATTTAAGAAAATTTTTATGTTCTTATTTGGTGTCCATGGAGGTAACTCCATTGGATTTTTTGAAAAGCAGCACTAAATTTCAATTTTTGCAAAGACTGTACTATGATGATATATAGCTATTTTCTCCAAAGCAAATGATTCATTATATTATAATCCAAATTTTAGTTTGTAAATATGAAAACCATGAGTTTACTAAAGCACCTATCCTAGAAATATTTTTAACTCAGTAAATATTGGTGGGACACGTAGAGCTTGTGTCCTTTAATGTATCTAGTATATGATTACAAAAATTTCTCAGGTTTTATAATTCTAAGAATGATGAATGCAAAGTGTAGTATATAGGAGTAGATAAAACCAGAACCCAGATAACTTGTCGCAGCCATGATAAAATAGTGAAAAATTCTTGCATCTTAATTCAGGTGACATTTCTTCATCATAATGTATTATAATCAGAAACAAGGATGATATTTAAATGAACACATAGTATTCATCAAAACATGAGACAATAGTTATCTCCTGGAAAAAATCTATTTATGTCATAGCAAACATAGCAAGCCAATGTCTTTTATTATAAGAAAACAAATTATTATTGTTTTAATATACTCATCAAAGGATGTCACACTCTAAAACAACACAAATAAAAGGAAATCTGTCAGCAAACCACTTTTGAAAGCATTTTCCAGCCTGTTTTATATTTTTAAAGTTAGTTATGAGAGTCAACTATATATTTTCACATCCAAGGAAAAAAATATTACAAGAAGAAAAGAGTTAACCTACCCAGTACCACCCAATGTTTACCATCTTATATAGACCAAGATTTATTATAATGTAGATTCATTTAATATGCCTACATCTTATTTCACGCGTGAGCTTGAAAAAGGTACAGGACCATCATTCTGTTCAGTAAAATGCGAAGCTCCCAAGTTGGTTGCGACCTACTAGGCTCCATAAAAATAAGTAATACCACATTAAAACTCAGTGTTAAACCTGAAAGTATCTTTTTTTAAATAAAAAGTGTCACTTAAAAATATTCAAATGTAAGGACTTGTTCAAAACTCCATCACATTTCAATTTCAAATTGATGTAGAACTCAGATTTCTTAAATATAATTTCAGAGCCTCTTTCACTGAATATTGCAGTCTTTGTCAAATGTTTTGTGTTCTGAATCATAAGGTTTAGTGGAGATATTTTGGCTTATCTATGTTATGATAATGGTAGGATATCATTATGTATTAAATCCTGTTCAAAATAACTGTGCTTCAGTTTACTTTATTAGTGACCTTTTCTTTTGTATAGTGTAAATATTCATTCAATAAACAATTTTGCAATTTTCTAAGTACAATGCTTGATCATAGGGATATGAAAATGAAGAAAGGCCCTTCCCTTACAGAGCTGACCTGTTTTACTTGGAAATTCTGGTGACATAACATAAAATGCAGATGTTATAATGCTTTCATCAATATTGCTCATTCTCCCTTCATTCATTTTTTCCTTGAATAGACATACTGCTGGCAAAGAATAAAAAAACATTTTTTATCACTTCTGAGCAGATGTTTCAGGAGCTCACATGTGTTTGTACATTTTCTTTTTCCTTACTTGAGAATCATAGAAGCAGAGACACGGAACTGCACTCAGTTTTTCGAGTGAAAAAATAAAATTGGGGTTTCTTTAAAGTTACTGAAAATTTAGGGGATGTTTGTTATCATAGCATCACTAAACTACTCTGACTGATACACACTGCTGAGTATTACAGAGGATCTTAGTAAGAAACAAGTGGCACTCTCAAAGTGGGCACTTAAGAAAAGTTTAAGGAAGGAACCTGACAAGGGATGGCGTAGTAGAGCAGTTGCGGAAAACTTGTCACATGTTAATATCCTCAGGCATGAAATCCAAGTACAAGATAACAGAACCTGCATACACAGAAGACAAGTTCTTGGAATGTGTCCTTCTCAAGGCGCCTCCATGGGAAGGAAGTTAAGGAATTCGTACTCAAATCTCACTCTCTTCTCAGCCTCATATGTACTACCAAGGGCTTATTACATCAATAAATATACATGGAAGAGGTAGGGTGAAGGGCAACCTCCTAGTTCATGCAGCAGGATAGAACACAGATTTAGAAGAGCATTAAGATAATATTTAGCTAGAAAAAGAAGAGGTAACCTGTATACAGGTTATTAGAGGAACACATGAAATAAAACATTTAGAGTAGACCCCCAAAAAGGGAGTCTTTCAGGAAAACTGGTAGAACATAACTCGGGGTGAATAAATGCGTGAAAGAATTACTTTGGAAAATCTTCAAAGATTTTCTGATCCAGATGTAGAGAAAATCCCCTCAATGTAGGACTTTCAGAAATAGAATAATTATTTATTATTAGGTCTAGGATTTTGAAGAGATGAGGCTGGAGATATACACAGTAGTTTGAATAAGATGCTTTTGTATATTGTATTAAATACTTTTGACTTTACCCTGAAGACCAACAGACAGTTCTAAAGGATTTAAAAACACATGGCTGGCTTTGTAATTAAAAACAATATTAGCAGTAATTATAATAGCTTATACTTATTGAATGATTACAATGTGCCAAGTCCTGTTCTGAGCACTGAGTATCCCCATAAGGCAGGTGCTATTATAATTCCTATCCTGTAAATTAAATCACTGAAGCAGAAAGTGTGTGCTGTAGATGACAGCTTTAATGGAGCAGAGATTTGAAACTGGTTCTCTGGTAGAGAATAGATGAACACGAATGCAAGGCAGCGGGCAGGGAGACATTTAAAAATTAGAGCTTATTTAGAGAAGGAAAAATGACCAGATGCATAATAATAATGGAAAGAAGAAGAGCCAGTCTAAAGCTTCGACCTGTTGCGTGGATGATTGGCTTTGTCAAAGGAAGGAAAAGAGAATCAGCCTTGTCCCATGTTGGTCCTAACTGAAAAATGTGTGAAGCTTAAAACCAATTTACAGTGGTGTCAGTTATACCACTGGTATTTTTACTTTGAACAAAAATATTTGAAGCGGTCAAAAATTATGTTGATTCACAAATATTAACGTAAGAATTTTATATTTTTATTTAATGATCCTACTATAGAGACTAAAGACAAAAATATAATGTTGAATATATTGCCTGATAGAGCTTGAGTTAAAAAAATAAAAAAAGGAAAGTAAAATTTGGATTTAGCTTAATCATTAAATGTATAAAGTTAGGGTACATGATATTAGGCCTTTGTGATAGCTGTCTTAATAGATCTGTGTCATTTGAGTATTTAAAAAGCTAATTAAAGTAGCAAGCATAACTCGTTATCTCCATCAACATCTCAGTAATTGTGTAGGACAAACCTATTTTTATCTTCCGCATTAAATGCCTAAGTAGCTCTTATCTTCCTCTGAGGTAATCCAGGATATTTTGGGTTGTGATAAAATTAAGATAAGTTGTTAATGAACAATTTAAACAGCCTTGAGTTTAGCTAGAATATTTTCTTTTCCTCCTCTTTTACTCAGTGTCTCAGCATGCAAAGTGATTTACCTAAATATTGCCTGAAGATTATTCTGACCTGAAAATGAAGTCTTCACAGGTTTTCCAGAATATTTATATTTGTATATATGTGTATACATAATTTTTGATACTGGGGATTGAACCCAGCGGTGTTCTACCTCTGAGTTAGACTCCCAGTCCTATTTTTTTTAAATTTTTAAACAGGATCTCACTAAGTTTCTGAGGATCTCACTAAGTTGTTTATACTGGCTTTGAACCTGCGATCCTCCTGTCTCAGCCTCCCAAGTACTGGGATTACAGGCCTGCCCCACTGTGCCTGGTTCATTGTGTAATGAGATTGTGTAATGAGATAGCCTCAGCAATTTAGTGAGAGCCTGTTTCAAAATAAAAAAATAAAAAGGGTTGGGGTGAAATTCAAAGGTAGAATGCCTCTAAGTTCAATCACCCCAAAAAAATAATGTACCGCAAATAAGTATTATTTTAAAGTGATATATGACATTAAAATAAAAGACTAACAGTATATACATGAAATAAATAAAGGTAGCATGTTTGTATATCAGAAAATACATAATCTGCTAGGGAATGAATGCTATGTTACCTTCCTTTAAAGTATAAAATTAAATGTTGCAGAGAAACTTATTATTATTATGGAAACTTGTAGTATCATTTTCAAGTCTTTGGAAACATGAACAGAATATTAAAAGATAAATGGTTAGTCACATGTGTAAACTCAAGGGACTATATACTTTAGCTTGTATGTTAATTAACTATTGTTGCATAACAAATATTCTTAAAAATGTAGCCATGCCAGGCATGGTGGCGATGCCTATAATCCCAGTACCTGGGAGGTTGAAACAGGAGGATTGCAGATTTGAGGCCCACCTCAGCAACTTAGACTCACCAACTTAGCGAGACCTAGCTTCAAAATAAAAAAGGGCTGGGGATGTAGCTCAGAGGTAGAATGTTTCTGGGTTCAATCCTCAGTACCAAAAAAAAAAAAAAAAAAAACATACTAAACACTAAACAGTTGCTCACAGATTGTGCAACTCTCAAAAGAGAAGGTTAGGTAGCACAGGATTTCTCCTGAGTTTGTAATCAAATTGTTGGTAGTGCTGCAATTGATTGCTGGATAACTCATGCGCTGTTGGTGTTGGCCTTCCCTTACTGCTTTGATCTTACATCTTGGCAGGAGCTGGATGATCCCATTCCAGTCTCTCTCATGTGGCTGCTGATGTAATCCTTCAGTGTCTGCACTTGTAGAGCATCTCGTGATAGACCTGGATGGCTTTTTCCAGGATGAGTGATATGTAAGGGTGATAGTTACTGACCTGCATGGAAGCTACAGTGTACACATGACCTAATCTTCTAATTGGTCACATAGACAAATCCTGATAAAATATAGCAAGGGATTATACGAGTAGGGGTATCAACAGAATTGGACCAATTGTGCAGGCAGGCTTTTGTGTTATAACTTCTTTGTAGGAAACAAATGATAAAGGGAAGATCGTGGCTGAATACTCTTAAATGGATAAAGATGAGCCGGGCGTGGTGGCACACGCTTGTAATCCCAGTACTTTGGGAGGCGGAGACCGGAGGATCCGGGTTCGCGGCCAGCCTCAGCTCTCTCTCTCTCTCTCTCTCTCTCTTTCTCTCTCTCTCTCTCTCTCTCTCTCTCTCTCTCCTTAGTGAGGCCCTCCGCAACTTCGTGAGACCTGGTTTCAAAATAAAAAGTATAAAAAATAGGGCCGGGGGCATAGCGTGGAGGTAGAACGCCCCTGCGTTCAATCCCCGGTACCACAAAAAAAAATGGATGAAGATGAAATAAATTTAAAAGAGAGATTAAGACAAAAGATGAAGGTTCATCAGTAGATATTAAGTAAAAAATAAAATTGAAAGAGTCACACTTTATTCAAGGTGGGCATTCTGCCTGAACGGGAGGCATTTTTGAGGATTTACAAAATGCTTTAATAAGGGAGTGAAAAGTGATTGACAAATTCTCTTTATAACATCTTTTTGATATATAATTCACATAACATAACCTTCACTTTTTTATGTTCATTTATTGGTGCATTGTAATTATACATTTTGATATATGTCAGGGTATCAACATCATACATGCACGCATTGCTCATTTAGCCTTCACTCTTGTAAAGTTCGCAATTCAAGTGTTAGTGTATTTACATAGACATGCCATCATGACCACTGTTTAAACTTTGAAAATTTTATTACTTTAAAAGAAACCCCTTACTAATTTCCCCATCACTTTTGGAATCCACTTACCTAGTTTCTGTCTCTATCACTTGTCTATTATGAACATTTCATATTCATGGATTATTAAGAAAATCACATAACATGTAGTATTTATACCACATTTTGAGTAGCTGATCAATATTTACAGTTTTGTCACTTTTTGCTGCCATCACTGACACCACTGTGAATATTTTAAAAACAATATATGTGGATATATGTTTTCCTTTCTCTTGGACTTAGGGCTGGAATTTTTAGCTATATGAGAACTCTATATTTAGCACTTCTATGACTTGTCAAACTGTTTTCCAAAGTGGCTGCAACATTTTACACTCCCATCAACAATGAATAGCATCCTTGTTAAAGCTTGACAGTGTTGGAGGTCTACAAAAAACAGTGGCTTTTGCATATTGATCTTGTACCCTGAATGTATATTGAATTCATTTATTAATTTGAATAGTGCGTGTGTGTGTGTGTGTGTGTGTGTGTGTGTGTGTGTGCGTATACCCCTTCGGGATTCCATGAATGTCATCTGCAAATATTGTTTTTACTTTTTCCTTTTCAAACTGGAACCCTGACTAGAACTCCTGTATAAAATTGAGTAGAAATGAAGAGAACAGACATCCTGGTCTTCTACCTTTTGATTTTAATGGAGATGTATTCAGTCTGTCATCCTAAAGTATCATGTTCTTGTAAATTTTTTATAGGTGATCTTCATTAAGTTAAGTAACCTCCTTTCTATTCCCAGTCTATTAAGTGTGTGCGTGTGTGTGTGTGTGTGTGTGTGTGTGTGTGTGTGTGTGTATAATCAGTTTTGGAATATTGTCAGTCCTTTTCTTCCTCTATTAATATGATTGCATATTTTTTACTTTATTTTATTTAATATAGCACATAGCATTGATTTTAGATATTAAGCCACATTGCATTCTTAAAATAAAACATGATGTGTTATAGGGCATACTTCTTTTTAAATGTTCCTGAGTTTAGTTTACTTTATGTTATAGTCTTTCTACCTATATTTATAAGGAATATTAGTCTTTACTGTTATTGCTAATATGTATGTCTGATATTCATGACTGGGTAATACTGATCTCACAGAATGTGATAGTTTTCTTTCCTTTTTAATGTTTTTTGGAAGAGTTAATGGAAATAGGTACTACATTTACGTTAAATGTTTGAACCAATGCAGCAGTGATGCTGTCTGAGCCCAGCATTTCCTCTCAGGAAATGTTGTAAAGAACCAAATCAATCTCTTTATTCATATTTGCATTTCTTCTTCTGCCTGGTTGTTCTATCCACTATAGTGTGATATTGAATTCTTCATCTATGATTGCTGAATTGTTTTTTTCTCCCTTCAATTCAAGTACTTTTTGCTTTGTCTGTTTTGTGGGAGCTCTGTTGTTATTTTGGAGTATGTATATGAACCACACTTTCCCATTTTTTTTTTACATGGCTCAATTTTCCTTTTGCATGTGAAGAAGTGGAAATTTCAAAGATAACATGACAACTCTGAAAATCAGAGTTAACTCTCTCCCAGTTCCTTGTTGTTGCTTTGTAGTCTTAACAGCCAAACAAGATAAATTGTGACAATTCTTTGGGAATGGGACTTGTGGGGAGCTGCAATCTTATCTACTCTCTTCTGTTCATTGTTACCATAGAGAAAGGTGATGTGTGTGTGTGTGTGTGTGTGTGTGTGTGTGTGTGTGTCCATGTCCATGTGCCCGTTTATCCTGTGTCCTGAAACCTTGGTGAACAGGCATTTTAGTTCTAGGTTTTCATTCTTGGCTTTGGAGTTTCTTTAGGATTTTTCTATGTAGATACTCATCACCCCCAGGAGAATTTTCTTTCTTCATTCTCAATCTGAATGCTGATTATTTCTTATCTTAGTATGTGGACTGAAACTTCCAATACCATGATGAATAACAGTGGCAGGACAAGCATACTTGCCTTGTTTTTCAATCTTAGAGGGGAAGTATTCAATTCTTTACCATAATTACAATGCCAGCTCATCTGTAGGTGTTATTTATTATCTTGAGGAAATTTGCATCTATTATTAAGAGTGTTGTCATAAATAGTATGGAATTTTTCAAAATTTTGCATCAATTGACATCATCCTGTGACTTCTTTTTCAGCATATTAATATGGCGGGTAACACTGATTTTTAAATATTGAATAAATCTTACAGTTTGCAATACATGTTATTTGGGAATAGTGTATAAACCTTTTTATATATTGTTGGATTTGGTTTGATAATATTTTTTCAAAAAATTGTCCTCTAAGCTCATGCCTTATTTTGATCTGTAGTTTTATATTTTGAGTGTTTATAATGCCTTTTCTACTTTTGGCATCAGAATGATACTAGTCTTCCAAAGGATACTTGGGAAGTGTACCTGGAAGGAATTATATAAAATGGATATTAATTCTTTATGTTTTTTGTAGAATATTCTATTCCTATGAGCCTAGGCATTAGAGGAATGCTTTTAGATATTAATTTGATATCTTTAGTGGACATATAATAAAATAAATTACTTATTTCAGTTTGATTGTGTTTTGTAATTTTGTTTTTTGAAGAAAGTGCTATTTATTCCAAGTTACTATTTTTAAACATAAATATATTACTATTCCTTTTTGTTCTTTTAATGTATGCAGACTCTGTAGTGTTATTTTCTATTATATTTCTGACATTGATGGTATAGATCTCTCTTTTTATTCCTGCTAGTCTTTGTAGACATGTATCAATTTTATTAATTTTTCAAAGAACAAACTTTTGATTCATTGATTTACTTTACTCGCTTGCTATTTAAGTTTCAATTATTATTACTTGTGTTCCTATTATTTATTTTCTTGTGCTTGCACTAGATTTAATTTTCCTTTCTTTATATAGTAACTTAAGGCATGAAATTAGCATACTAATTGAGAATTTTCCTCAAATGAAATATAAGCACTTAGTTCTATATATTTTCCTGTCAGCAATGTGTTTACACCTACATCCCAACTATTATTACATATTATATTTTCATTTCTGTTCAGATCTACATACTTTTTATTCCTTCAAGACTTTCACATTAACTCATACATTATTTAGACTTGTGCTATTTAATTTCCATATTTAGAAATTTTCCAGTTTTCTACTTTGAGTTGATTGTGGTCAGATTGCATACTATGTATGATTTAAAATCATCTCAATGTATCATGCACAATTGCATGGTTTTGAATATAATCTATCTTGGAAAAGGCATAGATGAAGAATAATAGATACCAAAAAAGATATTTGTTTTATAACTGTATGTACATATATTATATAGACATATATATTAATATATCTATATATCAATATCAATATATCTGCTGTTGAGTGATCTATATATGTCACCTTTGTTGATTGATTATATTGTTAACATCTTCTATATCATTAATTGTATTTGTTTTTTAAGTTTCTTTTACCAATCTGTGCCATTTAATTTATATATTTAGACCATTAACATTTAAGGTAATTATTACTATGCTAATGTTTAAGTCTGCCATTATGTAATTTATAGTGTTATTCTTCTGTTTGTGTTCTTTCTTTCTACTATGGGTTACTTGATTTGTGTAGGGCTCATTTTAGAGTTATGTATAAGTTGTGTGTGTGCATATGCATATCTCTTCATATGCTTTGGTAGTAGTTTCTTTGAAGATTACCATTACAATACACAAAAGTAGCTTAAAGTGTACTATTATGAATACCTTACTACATTGAGTAAAGTGTGCAAAGTCTATTTAGCTTCTGTTACTTCTCTCATAATTAAATTAAGGGAAAAATGATTGTCTTCTGTGTAAACTGCTATATTTTTTCTTTAAATCATCACACATGATTTTAAATATTTTTGATAAAATAATAGTCCATTACTTTTACCCATATTTCTGCTCTGATCTTTGTTCTTTCTTTTTTTCTGATGAACTGAGGTTTTTTTTGTATGTTTTGTGTTTTTTTCCTGTGTGAAGAATGTCCTCTAGGTGTGTGTGTGTGTGTGTGTGTGTGTGTGTGTGTGTGTTGCCGGGGATTGAACCCAGGGGCGTTCTACCTCCAAGCTACACTCCCAGCCTTATTTCATTTTTTTTAATTTTGAAGCAGGGTCTCACTATGTTGCTGAGGGCCTTGAAGTTGCTGATGCTGGCCTCAAACCTGCAATCCTCCTGTCTCAGCCTCCCAAGTACTGATATTATAGGTGTCCACCACCAACTCCAACCCTCTGAGCATTTTTAAAGGGCAGATTTACCCGGGCGTGGTGGCGCACGCTTGTAATCCCAGTACTTGGGAGGCTGAGACTGGGTTCGCGGCCAGCCTCAGCTACTTAGTGAGGCCCTCCGCAACTTCGTGAGACCCGGTTTCAAAATAAAGGATAAAAAAATAGGGCCGGGGGTGTAGCTCTGAGGTAGAATGCCCCTGGGTTCAATCCCCGGTACCACAGAAAAAAAAAAAAAGGGCAGATTTATTGGTAACAAATTCTTAAATTTTTCTTTGTCTTAAAATAGAGTTGTACCAAATATAGTGTTTGCGGCTGTCAGTTCCTGTGCTTCACCTATTGTAAAATGTGGCACCACTTCTATCTGGCCTCCATGGATTCAAATGAGAACTCACCAGTCATTAGAACTGGTGGCCTCCTATAGATAATGAATTATTTGTGGCTTTTTAAAAAATATTTTATTTTTTCATCGTTTTCAGAAGTTTGATTCTGATGTGTCTTGCAGTGACTTTCTTTGGGTATATTTGGTGTGGGATTCACTCAGTGTTTTTATGTACAGTTGTGTGTACTTTGGGAAGTTTTCATCTGTTTACTTGAATACTCTTTCTTCTTTCTTTCTGGGGCTCCAACTATATAAGTACTGATCAGAGCAGTAATGTCTTTGATGTCACAGAGGTTTTATTCTTTTTTTTTTCTTTCTTTTCACTCTGCTGAGTATGTTGATCTCTCCATTCTATTATTTAGCTTGTCTGATGATATTTGTTTAAGATTTTATTTTTCATTTCTATAATTCCCATTTGGTTGTTATATATCATTTTTCTTTACTGAGATTTTTCTACTGCTTTCATTTGTTTCAATATAATTTGTAATCTTGCATTTGGTAAAATGGGGGCTTTAAAATCTGTGTCAGAGAAATCCCAAAACTTGGGAGGCTGAGACAGGTGGATGGCAGGCTCATGGCCACTCTCAGCAACTTATCAAGACCTTGTTCCAAAAAAAAAAAAAAAGATAGGAGCTGGGTGTGGTGGCGCACGCTTGTAATCCCAGTACTTGGGAGGCTGAGACAGGAGGATTGCAGGTTCACAGCCAGCCTCAGCTACTTAGTGAGGCCCTCCACAACTTAGTGAGACCCTGTTTCAAAATAAAAAAAAATAAAATAGGGCTGGGGGTGTAGCTTTGAGGTTGAATGCACCTGGGTTCAATCCCCAATAGGACAAAAAAAAAAGATAAAATAGGGCTGGGGTGTAAATCAGAGGTAGAACACCCCTGGGTTCAATCCTCAGGGAAGAAAAAGAAGAAAGAAGAATGAAAGAAAGAAAGAAAGAAAGAAAGAAAGAAAGAAAGA
>PVJS01016059.1:0-38001 GCA_004027185.1 Glis glis
AAAATGGAAAGATCTGGAGAACATTATGTTAAGTGAGATTAGCCAATCACAAAAAAAGAAGGGACATAGGTTTTCATTAATATGCACAACTTAGGGAGTAGTGGGGACACAAAAGGGACTCCAATGACAACAGAGAACACTCAGTAGTGCAAGGGAAGGGGTACAAGGGAAGGGGAAGGGCAAGAAAGAAGTGAATCTATGGAATTACTATCATAAACAATGTGTACATATGAGATTATACCAACATCATCATCATGTGGGGGGGGAGCAGGAGGGAGGGACACTAAGAGCTGTGTGCATGTATGTT
This sequence comes from Glis glis, assembly GCA_004027185.1. Lineage (NCBI taxonomy): Eukaryota > Metazoa > Chordata > Mammalia > Rodentia > Gliridae > Glis > Glis glis. The sequence continues at coordinate 308 of PVJS01016059.1, forward strand.
AACACCAAACTGATACTCATTGTGATGTGAGACTACAATGCACCAATAAAAACATATTAAAAAAACAGAAAGTAAGACATTCCTCAAAAAGAAACATTGAAGTCAGGTGTAGTGGTGCAGGCTTGTAATCCCAGTACTTGGGAGGCTGAGACAGGAGGACTGCAGGTTCACTGTCAACCTCAGCAACTTGTGAGGTCTTCCACAACTTAGTGAGACCCTGTTTCAAAATAAAGAAAAAAGTGGGGCTGGGGGTGTAGATCGAGGTAGAATGCCCCTGGGTTCAATCCCCAATACGGCAAAATAAATAAATAAATAAATAAATAAATAAATAAATAAAAGAAACCTTGAAAGTGCTATTCATATAATTGTAGTATTTTCTGTTGATTATGGTGGGAAAAACATAAGTAAATCTAATTTTGTGGATTTCTAAATCAAGTTTATCAGGAACTTGCTAAGAGAGATGTAGCTAAAGTTAATTTTGAAAACATACTCATGGTAGTATATATCTCCCATGGTACAGTTATGGCATCATGTGCCCTTGTGAGGTGATTACAGAAGAAAGGTGTAAATGAAGAAAAATAATGCACAGAATGCCATGGTAATCCCTGTAATCCCAGTATTGGGAGGCTGAAATAGGAGGATCTCGGGTTTAAGACCAGCCTCAGCAATTTGGTGAGACCCTATTTTAAAATAAAAAAAAAAATAGGGCTGCTGTGACTGCAGCACAGAGGTAGAATGCCCCTGGGTTAAATACCAAAAAAAGAAAAAAAAGAAGTTGAAGCTGAAAACAGATCCTTTATCAAGGCTCCCCTTTCAGGTAAAATCCTGACACTTGGAGTGGAAGGGGATGTAGCTGTATTTTATAAGCTGAACAGCAGAGTCTGGGGCAGGTTTTGATTTTGGTGACCTGCATTCTTGTTAGTTTTTTTCCTTTCTAAATCAGATTGCTATTTAGTTACCCATTTAATTAAAAGAATCACCATGTGTTGGAATAAAATGCGCTTTAAGTAATTAATTAAGTGAAATAACTTTTATTAAATTTCACAAACAAAATAAAATCATAACAGACAGATGAAACATTTTAAGTATTGCTAATATTCAACTAACTGGATTAGCAAATAACAAAAATTTGCTGGACATCTTTTCTGAAGTAAACAGAAATTCTTCTTTTCTTGATCAGCTATGTCTAAATAAAAGCTATGACTCATATGTTTTGACCAAAACTATTTTTGGTACTATAACCATAAAAGGGTTCATAGATTTGAATGAAAAATTTTCTAGTTGGGCTATTTTGCTCTGAAGGAATGACATAGAAAATTACTTTGAGCATGTAATAGGAGGAACATACTTACATTTTAAAATATAATTAAAAATACTTATTGAATATTTATTATGCTTATTCTCTATAGATATCTACAAGAAAAATTGGAATAATGCTATTATATATCTCTATAAATTCTAGTCACCAGCTGATGCAGAAGCTGAAGGGAAATACAGAGCCATAGAAGGAGGTTAAGAGGAATTGGTTTAAATAACTGTGACAAATAGATACATTCATGTATATACCACCTTAACAAAATCTGAAACACTTTCATCACCCCTCAAAACGGATCAGTTGGCCATGTTGCTTTGGGGATGTGGTGATGAAGGGTATCATGGTGGGGGTACCTGGCAGAACAACCTGCTCACCTTGTGGCTGTCAGGAGGCAGAGAAGGAAGAGGAGGCTGAGTTTCCAGTATCCCCTTGAAGACACTTCACCAATGACCTAACTTCCTCACATCGGACTCTACCTCTTAAAGGTTCTTGTATTAAATTTTAATATCACCTCTTTATCCTTGCCAAAACTTTAGATTGTCAGTACATTTTACTTTAGCCATTGTAAAGGACAGGTAGAGGTTTCTCAGTGTGGTATAATTTACATTTCTCAGATGAAGCGATGATGGACAGCTTTCCATGAGCTTATTGGCCATATGTAGACCTTCTTTGTGAAGGCCTGTTCAAATGCTTTGCCTATTATTAAATTGGAATTTTATTATTTTTATTATTGTTTTGAAGTGTTTAAGAAATAAATATTATTGACAAAAACTCTCTTTCATATTCATATATTAGAAATACACTCTCTTAGACATTATGCTAAGTGAAATAAGCCAGGTCCAGAACAAAGAGTTCATGATATTATTTATATATGGGATCTAAAATATGCAAATTCAGAAACAAAGAGTAGAATGGTGGTGATCAGAAGTTGGGGGTGGTAGTCAGGACATGATGTTAAACAAAAGGTAAAAAGTTTCATTTATATAAAAAGAGTAAGTTTTAAACTGGGCGTGGTGGCGCACGCTTGTAATCCCAGTACTTTGGGAGGCGGAGACCAGAGGATCCAGATTCGCAGCCAGCCTCAGCTCACTTGCTCTCTCTCTCTCTCTCTCTCTCTCTCTCTCTCTACCTAGTGAGGCCCTCCACAACTTCATGAGACCTGGTTTCAAAATAAAGTATATAAAAAAAAAATAGGTCCGGGGGTGTAGTGCGGAGGTCGAATGCCCCTGGGTTCAATCCCTGGTACCGCCAAAAAAATAAAAAAAATAAAAAATAAAAAAATAAATAAATAAATAAAAAGAGTAAGTTTTAAACATTTATTTATTGTACAACATAGTGACTATAGTTAACAAAAATGTATTGTGTTGCATATTTCAAAACTGTTAAGAGAGTAAATTCTAAATGTTCTCACCACACAAAAAAAGTGAAGTAATGCATCTATTTTACTGTATACACTTTATATGCATATGACATAATGTCACTTTGTATCCTATAACTATATGCAATTATAATTTGTCAATTCATACAATTATGTATTTCCCCCAGCTTATTAATATGGAAGTTTAACTCATTGATTTTATACATGTGTTTATAAAATAAGCATTTATTTATTTACGAATTTTACTGCTTTACCTAAATCTTACAAATTATCATGTTTTTTAGTTTTTAATATTTTCTCATTTTCCCTGAAATACTTATAAATTTGGTTTTTAATTTATAATATTTAGAGATTTTTCAAAAAATTTAATAATCTCAGAATTTACATCATGTTTGTCTTATTTATTAGTTATATATTTCATCTCTAATACAATGTTAGAATAGATTATAAAAGGATATGAATTTCAGGAAGTAGATATCCTTGGGGTCTGTGCTTGAGGGTAGCTATCACAGGTACATACATATTTAGTGTTATGTCTTTTAGATGAACTGACTTGTTGACATTACATAAAATTTCTCTTTATCTTTAAAAATATTTCTTGTTCTGAGTTCTCCATTGATATTAAAAGCCACTGTAGTTCTCTTATGATTAATGTTTGTATGTTATATGTTTTGCCATGTTTTCCTTTTAACTTTTGTCTTTGTATTTAAGTCAAATTTCTATGGACATGTTAAATTTGGGTCTTAATTTTTAATTTCATTTTAGATAATTTACATTTAATGTAATTATGAATATGATTTAACTTGAGGCAAAGATGTTATTTTTCATCATTTCTTGCCTTCTATATGTTGATTGTTTTTAGTATTCTATTTATATCCATTTTGTTTTTAACTCGGAGTCCATCTCTGAGTATGACATGCTATTTAACATGAGGTAAGAATCTTTTTATTCCCTTCCTCCTTTCCTTTTTGCTAAAGGGTTATGCATTATACGTTTATAAACATTATTAACAGCAAATTGTCTTTTAAATTAACTTAAAATGAGAGGAAAATACCTTTTAATATTTCCCAACATACCATTTCTGGTAGTCTCCATTCTCTTAGTGTGGATCCAAGTTTTCATTTGTCTGATTTTTTATGTTGTTTTTGCAATGCACATCTACTGGAAATTATTTCAGCTATGGTTGGCTGGAAGTGTTTTAATTTTGCCTTTATTTTTGTGTGATATATATTCACTGGTTACAGAATTCTAGGCTGATGAGAATTTTACCCTTTTCAGAACACTAATATCATATTGCATTATCTTTTAACTTGCTTTGTTCTATATTAGATATCTAGAATACATATTATATTTGTTCTCCTGCTTGTAACTTGTCTTTATTCCTCTTTTAGATTTGTCTCTTTATCACTGATTTTTAGCATTTTTGTTTATTATATGCCAGGGTGTAGACTTATTTTATGTTTATTCTGCTTGGAATTCATTGGTTTCCTTTATCTGTGAATTTGTTGACTTTTATCAAATTAATTAAATTTTGCATGTTAGTTATTCAAATATGATACTTAATAATTCACAGCGGCTATTCGTTTTTTTAGTTTTTTCTCTCTACTTTTCATTTTGCATATCTTCTCTTGCTTTGTATTCTTAGTCAACATTCTTTGACCTGTCAAATCTGCTACATATCCATTAAATATTTCATTTCCAGTATTATGCTTATTTTGGGGGTTAATACATTCCATTGGCTTCTTTTGCTCTCTTCTATTCCTCTCCTTAAATATTCATATTCTCATTTACCATTTTTTTCCTTTTGAAGTGCTGGGGGTTGAACCCAGGGCCTCATGCGTGTTAAGCAAGCAATCTACCACTGAGCTACACTCCCGCCCTCGTTTAAGTGTTTAAATACACTTATAGTGGCTGTTTGAAAACGTTTTCTCTATTAATTCCATCATCTATTTCAATTCTTGGTCTTTTGAAACAGTGATTTCTCTTTTGTCGGCCATGCTTTCCTGTCTTTTCACATGTCTAGTAATTTTTTTTGGATGCTAGACACTGTAAGTATTATATTGATGAATTTCTGGATTTTTTGTTTTCTTTAGAACATTTTGATATTGTATTAAAAGGTAGTTAAATTGTCTCCTTTATCAGTTTTCTCTTTGGGGGGTTTAATTTAAGTTTTGTTATAGAAGATATAGTTTGTACTCTTGTCTGATGTTAGTTTAGCCTTACTGACAAGGCCCATCTGGGGTCGCTATCAAAATCCTAAATGTTCATTGAGATCTCTCCACTTGGGCTGGTTAAAGCTTAAATGTATCCCAGCCCTGTGTGAGCTCTTGGAATGTTTCAATTCACAATCCTCTGCAGTGCTCCTTTTCGTAATAATTCTTTGTTCAGCCTCAAGGCATCTCACAGTAATACATGTACACCATCAAAGCTAGCAAAAGATGGAAGACTTCTAAGGAGATTTATGGAACCATTTATTTGCATAGGTCCCTTGTCCCTGATATTTATATCATCCAAATTCCAGCCAACACAGCTACCCTCAACTATGATCTCCTTCTCTTCGCTTTTCAAGGCTGTCATAATTCGCTTCAGTTCCCTAAACCAGATAGCTCCTTAAAATAGAAAGTCAAGGATATCATAGAATGTGTTTCATATATTTCCTTTCTTTCAATGATCACAGTACTAAGCTACCAGTGGTCTAGTGTCTGAGAATAGTTACTTCATGTGTTTTGTCCAGTTTTCTAGTTTTTTATAATGAGATACCATGCCTGAGTCACTTACTTCCTCGTGAGCAGAGTAGAAGTTCTTAATTTTTTTAAAAAAAATTGTATAACTTTTAAGTTCAGTAAAACTAAGTTTTGCAAAATATTTAATGACAGCAATATTTTGCAATACTCTATTTGGGGGAAGCTTAAAAGAACTCCCAGTGAAAGAAACTATGGTAGGTGATAGATGAAATGAGTTTATTAGCTAATCTATGTCAAAGGCATGAGTGCTGTCTCCTGTGTGCATGTAACATTATTTTCATATATATAATTAACTGGACTTTAAAATACCCTCTTTAGACCTTCCATATCCTCACCCAACAAAAAATGGGGTGAAAAATTCCATTAAAGTTTATTTGTTGGCTTAAGAAAGTTAGTTTTGCACGTTCTATGATATAGTAACCCCAGATCATTACATCATGACAAATCCAATGAAGAAATTAATCAAAAAAATAATAAAGAAAACTATAAAAAGTAGGCATAATCACTTTAAATAAGATTATAGAAAGGGTAAAATATGTAATGGATATGGAACAAAAAAGGAGGAAAGATATTTCTAAAAGAAAAAGCAAAAATTAGGAAACATTCTAACCAAGATATTCAGAAGTGAATTACTTAACTACTCAATTCCATCCATTCAATTTTTGAAATACCCACATGGTGTGACTTGAAGCTCCCTATAGAGAGAGGTGAGAGAAGACAGCAGGTTTGTAGGAAGGAAGGGAGGTCAGACTTAGCAGAAAGAGCATGAGTGAAGCTTGAAAGTAATAAAGAGCAAGAGAAGTTCTGGGAATGAAAACAAAACCAGTTTGGCTACATTGAGGGGGAGTCCTATAAAATAAGGCTGGAAAATATAAAATAAATTGGGGCCAGATTATATAGGCTTTTGAATTCCAGGCGGAGGATTTGCTGCTCTTTTTGGTTAAAAATGGGGAGTCACTGAAGGTTTTTGACTAGGGGAGTGAACTGACCTTTGGGTCAATTACTCTGTCTGCAATGTATAAAGTAGATTGGAAGAGGGAGAGAATAAAAGTGAAGAGACACCCTGGGAGGCTATTGAATTAGATCAGGTGACATGTAATGAAAACCTGAACTATGAGAGTAGCAGTAGGACTGGAAAGAAAAGGATGAATTCAAGATATCTTTCATGGGTCAAATCTGTTGGGCTTAGTAACTAATGAGATATGAGAGAACTGTTAAAAAAGATGTCTGAGATTTTTAAGCCTGAGTTACTGAGGAAGTGATGAAATAGGGGAATAAGGATGGGAAGCAGGTTTGAGTGGTTGTAGATATATGTGTGGGGGTTGTTGATGGTGGTATTTTTTGTGGTGATGGAACCTTTGTGGGGAGAGTTATTGAGATGGGTTTTGGTGTGTTGTTCTTGTATGTAGTGGAAGGTAGCACTTTTCAGGGAAAGAAATAGTATAGTTAAACTCTAGAGTTAGAAGGACTGCCCTTGGCTTGTGGTTGGTTCTCAATAAATGTTGACTGAACAAATTCTAATGAACTCCAATGGACATGTCCAACTCATTTGCTCAACGGATATTTTTAACAAGTACTGTGTACCAGGAACTGGCCTAGGTATTGGGAAATATGGCTTCCAATAGAAATGTTCTCTCCCCTATGGAGACCCTATGCTAAAGGCAAAAAAAGTAACTGAATGATGATTTACAATCAACAATAGTATGCATTACTTTAAATAAAGTGTCAGTTGATATGGGAGAAGATAGCAGGGATCCTTCCAATTGTAGAATGCTTAAGGAAGGTTTCTTAAATGAATATCTGATTCAGCTGAAAAAGCAGAGTAGAAATGAGGGCTAAAGTAGATGAGAGGAATTTTAGGAAGAAGGGACCTCAGTTGCAAAAGGTGACACAGTTGGAGTCTTGAGGAATAGGAAGAAGTTCATTATGGCTGAATCACAGAGTATGAATGAAGAAACTTACAGAGATGGGTATGAACCAGTTTGTGAAATGTCTTCTCTACCTTTAACTAGGGTTTGGGCTTTCCTTAAAGAATAATGAGAATCCACTTAAGGGTTTTAAGCAGGGAAAATATCATCATCAAATTTGCAGGTTTTAAAGGATTTTGTCCCACTTGGAGCTAAAATATCTATTGGTTCTTAGGAATTCACACACAAACAAATAGGAGCAATAGAATAAGGTAAGATCTACAACAGTTTAAAATACTACTTATACAAGCTTATACTCAGTAGACGAATGTAAGATGCTAGAGAACATAGATAAAAAGACAATTAATTATAAGAAGGGAAATACTAAAGAAGATCTAAGAAAGGGCCATTCTGAGCTGGGCCTAGAACATTAGAAGGGCTTCAAATAAATAGCTTATGTAAATCTCCAAGTAAAATTTCATTTAAAACTCTCACAATCTCTCATCTGTGTCCAATTGTGGCTTTTTCTGTCAACGATTTTTACTCATATTGTTTGCTTTTATTATCTTTAGTGTTGATGTAAACTTGGTTAAAGTATATAAGTATTTGAATGTGTATTAAATAAAGCTACCTTATCTAACCAACCGTGTGCTCAAGGCACAAATATTTACTAAGTACAGTAGTATATAAGTATTTCAATACTTCAGCAACTGGCCCAGTTTTGCCAGGAAGTATGTCTTTTCTGGCTATTAGCACTAAAAGTAAGCTCCATTTTCTCTCTTCCTCTAGGGACTTGACTCATTCTGTGACAGAAATTGCTACAACCTATTCTTCTGCCTTTCCCGGTTCCCTTGCCATTAGACTGTTCACGTGACTGGATTCGATGAAATAACTCACTAGAATATTCCATTTCCAGATATGACCCCAAAAAGATCCTGCAAGAATGTTCACATTTTTCACTCTTCATTCATTGCATGCTGAATGAAGATGATCCAAAGAAGGTCCCCATAGAAAGACCACAAAATAGAAGCTGGTTGGGTGACTGAGTAGCTGCTTAGAAGACAGCTGCTTAGAAGACCACTCAGCCCATTGCAGACAAAGAGGTAGGAGAGAAATTAACTTCTATTAGATCCAAGCCACTGACAGTTGAGAGTTGTCTGTTACTGTTGCATCTAGTGTTCATTACTTTGACTAGTATAGTCCCATATGATTTTATTCAGTGCTTCCAGGAATTTGAGTGCACCTCAAGGCCTTTAGTCCCCATGTGACTTCATTGTCAGAACTCCCCGAGCTTATCGCCTACTAAAGACACAACTCCCCTTTACATAGTCAATGAGTATAATGTTAGCACTGATTCTTAGGAACTTTGGCTACATCTGAGAGGACTGAGGCACATTTTTTTTTCTTTTGTGGTACTGGGGATTGAGCCCAGGGTCATTCTGCCTTTGAACTACAACCCTAGCCCTTTTTATTTTTTGTTTGGAAATAGAGTCTCACTAGGTTGCTGAAAGCCTCACTATGTTGCTGAGGCTGTCCTTAAACTTGTGATCCTCCTGTCTCAGCCTCCCAATTACTGGGATTATAAGCATGTGACACCACACCTGTCTTGAGATTCATTTTTAATGGCATTTATTAATTATTACAACTAATTCTTACTAAGGACACATTTAGTTAGGTGATGGGTCGTTTCTGCCTTGGTATGCATGACATCAGTAGATTTCTGGCTTAGATGTTCTTAGAGGATAATACTACCAGGAAGTCATAAAGGAAATACCTCTTTTTTAACAAATTAGGCTTATTCTAATATAAGCCACAGCTCTACTTTTTTGCGGTTACAAAATAATTTCTGTTGAAAGACACTTATTAAAGAGAGATGATGTACTCAATATTGCCTGGTTACAAATAGATATGGGATCAGAATTAGTATTAGCCTTCATAGATCTCTCCCAATTAGGGATTTTGTTAAGAAAACTAAAATTTTGTTTAAGTATATGAGATAATTTTTTTCTAGCCAAAGTTTTTCAGAAAAGTATCACACTTTGTGTCCAAATTCCAATAGGAAGACTTAAAAGCCTTCATCATCCTTCTCTCATTCAGCATCATGTATGGTTAACTCATGCAGGCCTGAGTTGGAAAGCCTGTTTGATGCCTACGGACTCTTCAACGGGCCTTGGGCAATTTACATAACCTCTTTCAGCCTCGTGTAATAATAGTGCCTTATATGTCTGCCCTTGCTCCCCTGCAGCTCTTTTTCAACAGAGCAGCCAGAGTGATCCTGTTAAAACATGTAAGGCAGATCATTTTATGACTTTGCTCAAAACTCACCAATGGCTTTTCATCTCACTCAGAACAAAAGTCAGTCTTTGTAATGGTCTACAAGGCTCCGTGTGATTGGATAGCTGTCTGACCTCATTTTCTATTCTTCCTCTTGCTCGTTCTATTCTAGTCCACTAGCCTTCCTGCTAGCTTTTTTTTTTCTTCCAATGCAAGAACAGGATTTAAAAACATACCTGGTTTCCATCTCCTCAGCACCATTAGTATTTTTGATTTCTCTACATTTTGGGTGAGAGTTTCCATAATCTTCAGAATAAACTCATAATAATAAGACTAGTTAGCCTTTTATTATTCTTATTATGTGCCATCCTGATGTCATTTAAACCCCACAGTAACTGTAGGAGGTAGTAATAGTTGGTGATTTGGGAGCATGCTCTGAAATCACATTGTGTAGGTTCAAATCCCTATTGTACCACTTACTGACTGAGACTTTGAGTTATTAACCTATGTCTCAGTTTCCTTATTTATAAAAAGGGTAGTTTTGAAAGTGTAAAAATGTATTATGAATGAATAAAAAAGTACACAGAAGAGGGACCAGCACATAGCAAGCACTATACAAGTATTTAAACAAAAATAAATTCTTAGTCCTTTTGTGCTTGTTTTTATTATCAGTAAAATGGAGATAATAATATAGGATTTTGTGAGAAATAAATAATACAGCATGTATAGATCATTTAAAAAGTGTCTGGAACATGACAAGCTATCAAGAGATAGCTATTTTAATATTTTAGCATATGGAGGTTTAGACATTAAAATATCCAAAGTTAAATAAGTTGTAAGCAGCTAAACTGGGTCTTTGTTTAAGACTACCTTGTTCAAATGGCTTCCTTAACAACAACTTTAAAAGGTTTTTGAGTACAATTTTTGTTTGTGAGTGCCTATCACTCAAGTGAGGCTCAAATGCCTTCGGCTTCCTTTCCTCTTATGTACTACAACAAGAGTTTTTATGTGTAGTAAGATTTAAAATCAATCTGTGTCATTATTTTCTTCTCTTTGCAATTTGTTGCTAGCGCTCCATTTCCAACCTAGATTCTAGAGACATAGAGGAGACACATGAGCTCCCCAGAAATTTATGGAGATTAGAAATTACCAACTCTTGGTACTTTTCAGAAATTTGGGTTCTTTCCTCTACCGTGACTGCAATCTCAATCACTAAACTGTATCACAAAGCAAGAGAAGTCTTGCTGGATGGAGAAGACTGGGGGTCATAAGATAATCTTACAGGCTGCATCTGGGGGCAGTGATTTCCTGTGCTGAAAGTTGTTACACAGATTTCAGAACCACAGTGACCCCACCCCTCCTTTTGGTGAGTTTGTTTCTTTTGAATTCCTGATGTTTATCCGTAATAGAATTAAGAGAAGACTTTTAAAGAGCACTAATTTTAATAACATCAACTAGATTACTCTAAACCATTAAGTCTATGCTTCTTGTCCTTTTTTTGTCCAACCACAAAAATCAATAAGAAGTTGTATTTAAGAAAAGACAGTATTGCAAAACAAGTTTAGGTACACAAAGGCAGCCAAGTACGTTTTAGAATGTTTTTGTAGGGAAACATCTGCAAAATGTTTGTGGAGTGGGAATAGCACAAGTGTTTACATAACAATTGGGGAGCTTATTTTCTTTTCTGGCAACCAGGACACACCCATGCAGCACATTTAAAAATATTTGTGTATTTCAGCTACATTTTCATTGGCAACAGACATGCAGCCACAGTGACCAGGTATCAATCAACATTCCATTTTTAGCTGTTTCACAAAATCTATAACCAGTCACAAAAAAGTATTTGGTTTCACATATATGCATTTTTAACTTTTCCCTTCTGTTTCATGAAGTGCTCTACTAGAGAAACTGGATGCATTTGGAATATCCAAATTAAGAATCATGAGTGGAATGGTGTCTCTGTTTTCTAAAAAAGAAGCCTCATAAAAAACAAAGTCATTATTTAATTATGAGGAAAGAAGACTTGCCTAAGGAATAAGTACTTTGAAAAATACAATGTACTATTAATACTGTGTGCTATAAACAATGACATCTAATTCTGGAAAAGCCAGAAAGTGTTTTTCAGAAACACAAAATGCAAGTCTCCAAATTAATTTTAAATTGTGGTTAATTGATGGTTTGAAGCAAGTAGCAACTCTGTAAATAAGGATAGTCATTAGAAAAGAAGATGGAAACATAACCAATTCTTATAATTTCACATAAAACAAACAAACACATATACATACATACATATATATATGGCAAAACAGAAATCAAAGACAGGTAAGAACAGTTGCTGTCTCTGAGCAGCTTATAACATTCTAGGCAACATACTCACAAATGATGTCTCTACAGTCAGGTAAGTTTTGTGACGTGAAATCTGGGGGATAGTTGAGCAAAAACACTTTTCTAGGTGCTAGCCCCAAATATAACTGGATTAGATTGAAGCAAACATCATTTGATTCAGATTTTCACTATGATTTATTATGAAACATCCAATGTAACTTGGCCCTGTTGCCACCAAAGCACTCAGGGACCTTGAGTAGAAATGCAAAGACACCCCTTATCAGCTTTAGTTTAACTCCAGTGATAAACTATACATATGCATTTCATGGCAAACCACAGCCAGAGACTGGGCAGCTCGAACTCACCTGGAGTCCTCAGTCCACAAAGGGCTGCTGAAGTCCAAAGATGAATACCCTAAACCTGTTTACCACCAATGATCAGTTAAATGAGCAACTTAATTACTTAGTTAAATCAGTCCATTTCCCAAAAAGTTATAGAGAAGTTCAGAGAAATAAAAATTTAAAAGAAAAAGAAAGAGAAAAGAAATATTGAAAAGTAGAAATCATTTTTCAAACATTAAGCTGAGGGGAAAATAATATTAAATACATTTTGAATGAGATTTTATCATTAGACCAATGATAGTTACCTCTATTCTTAGAGATTTAGAGCACCTAGTGTTATCCATAAATTCCAAATAAGTTAAATTCTGTTCTGTTCTGTGTGTATAATAAATTGCTTTCAGCAGAATAATATCAATGTAAATTAAATTCCCTCTTTTTCTTTCCTCTTTCTTCTACCTATTTTTCTTCACCAATAATTGCTGTATAAATTTAAAGAGCTTGCAAACTCAGATGCCTATAGTGATCAGCCAGGTGGCATTAGGAGTTAACAGGCCTGGTGGGAGCTGTGTTATTCTAGTGACCACATGCACTATCAAAGGGAGTGAACTGATTTAATTTAGACAATTTTTACTTAGACAATTGATATTTGGGCATTTGAAAAAACTTGAGTTTTTTTTATTAAAAAACAGAAATTTGGATTTTTAAATGAGAGCTCTAAATTTTAAAATGTGAGCAAAATAAAAACACTTCATGGATACTGTGCACTATATTATATACATAGGCTAGAATATGCTTTTTGGCTGATCCAATAACTGTTGACAAAGCATCTTAGTCCAAACCTAGTCATAAGACTTGCAGTGATATTCTGAGAACACCCAAAAAGACAACATGAGGAATATTGGTAAATGTATGAGTTAGGATTGGCTGAGTTCTGCTGTGATAATGAGTAACCCCAAATCCAAGTGTCTTAAATAAACAAAAGTGTGTTTGTCCCTCATGTTATAGATACATAATAGATAAACAAGGAGGTTTTGCTTGTCATAGGTAGGGACCCAGACTGATGGAATAGATTGTCTGTAACATCTGATAGAAAAAAAAGAGAAATGGAAAATTCCAAAATCACTCTTCAGCTGACACATATCCCTTCAGCTTTGACGTCATTGGCCAAATATCTAATGCATGGCATACAGCAGATTTTGGCTTTGCCCAAGGAGAGCTCTGATCTTTACTCTCAGCCTCAACAGAAGTGTCAGGTCTCTAGTGTGAGGGCTGCTGTACCTGGGAGTCTCAGGTTGATGATGGTCATGACAGAAAGATCAAGCATGTGATATAAGGTGGGTAATGTGGCTTATGCAGTTGACTATGGAGACTTAAGTTCAACAATGTGGGCCATCAATTCATCATTCAATCATGCTTAAGCAATAAATCCTAATTAAAATCTCTGAATATCAATGCTTCAGTGAGCTTCCTTTGTTGGCAATATTCTGAAACATTGACACTGCGAGGGTAATGGGTCCTGAGGACTACAGAAAGCTTGTGTTTAGAACTTTCCAGACTTTGCCCTATGACTCTCTTCTACTGGCTGATATTGATCTACATTGTTTCTCTGCAATAAACCATAGCTGTGAGTGTAATAACAGTCAATAAATTCTGTGAGTCCTTCTAATGAATTATTATACCTTTGGGTGGCTTTGGAACCTCTCTCCCCCAAACTGCTGTTTGTTAGAAGTGAGGACAGTATTGGCAACTGCATCCTAAAATCCCACAGTTTGGCTGACTCTGGGTGCATGATCATCCTCAATTTAATTGTGGAGATATGTATATAGTCCCCTCAGAAAGGAATACCAAAGGTAAGGAGACTGAAATACTTAGAAATTTCAATACGTTGTATCACAGAGGGATTCAAGAAATAAATGATACCTGCATTCAGTCATAATGGATATATAGGAGTCAGCCAAGCAAAGAGAGTTGAGAAGTTTGTGCCAGGTTCAGGGCCTGAGTACACATAATCATGAAGTGTTGAAGCAGCATGGTATGAGCAGAGAACTGATATTCAGTTCCATATTCCCAAATGAACCAATAGGGAGTGGTAAGCCTGAGTTAGTTCATAAAGGGCCTTACATGGTCAGGAGGATCAAGGAGTATAAGAACAAGCAGGACTGACTAGAAGAGGAAACTTGAACTGGGCCAGCACTAGGAGGATAGCAGTGTAACCTGGTACTAGGGAAGCTTCATCAAAGGAGGTTAGTATTGCCAGGTGTGGTGGTGCATGCCTGTAATCTCAGTACTTGGGAAGCTGAGACAGGAGGATTGCAGGTTTGAGACCAACCTCAGCAATTTAGTGAGATTCTCAGCAACCTAGTGAGAACCTGTTCAAAACGGAAGGGGGGGGGAGTGAAGCTTGAGGTAAAATGCCTCTGGGTTAAATCCCTAGTACCAAACAAACAAACAAACAAAACCTGTGTAAGAACCCAGAGCAGCCCTTGAGAGCAAGACTCCGTGGAGGCAGGCTTTGATCCTGAGTACTCCTTGTTATTCAGTCAAATGGAAACTTGTAGTATTAGAGGCTGAAAATGCAGAATAGAACTCATCTTTCTCTCACCAAGATCTTTCCATTTTAGTGGTAAATTTAATCCCAATTCTCAGGAGGAATTTAGAGCTGCTCTGGGACACCTGGCTCCCTGGGTGCCTGAGCTTTGAAGAGGTACCCTGAAGTCCAAGTGATAGGAACCTTTTCTTTATGACCTGTGATAGTCAATCTAGGTTGTCAACTTGACCTGATCATGACACACCCAAGATTATGTGACTTTGGGTGTGTAACAGCAGATTAAACAGAAAGCCCTGCCCTGAATGTAGGCAGCAGAATTCTGATAGGTGCAGAACTTAGAGAGGGAGAAGCCGCGTAGAGAGTGCGTGACTCTTTCCGAGGAAAACGCATCTGCTCTCACCTGAGATTGTCAGCCGCCGGCATTGCCGTTTCTCTGAAGAGCTTCTTGATCTTCTCCGCCTCCAGCCCCTCGAACTGAAACTTCACCCTCGTTTCTCCGAAGAGCTTCCTGATCTTCACGTCTTGGACTGGGACTGAATTAGTGGTTGCTCCGATCCTAAGACTCCAGCTCTTAGACCGCTCAACCAGCTACTGGTTCCTCTGACTCTCCACATGCAGTCAGAACCTGGGACTACATTGCTTCGAACTGTAAGCCCATCTGATAAATCCCTTTTTCAAATATACTCATTCTGTGAATTCTGTTAATCTAGTGAACTCTGACCAATACATGACCCAATTGTCTTGGATAATAGAGCTGGAGAGGGAGAAATGCTAAATACTGACATAATACTTTTCAAAATGAACTTAAAAAATGTCTCTTTATAAAATGTACTCTGATGGCAGAATAATCCTGTTTTTAAGAAATAAGAGTGCTTGAATAACAGTTTAATATAGTGGATAGTCTTTTCATTCTTCTTTATTCTTCTCCCACTTCTCCTCCTTCTTCTTCAATGACCATCCCAATTCCAGCTTCCTAGGAAGGAAAAATGGGAAAAAAAGATAATCCTTTGCTTTGGAATTCAGAAATCACTTTCCAGCTGTAAGAAAAAAAATGGTGTATGGGATATATAATATTGTAGCAAAGGATTTTTATCCAGACTATGAACATAAATAAAAAGACCATAGGAGCTCAAAAGTGAATCAAGAAATTGCATTTGATGGTGTGAGTTTTGGGGAAGACAGGTATTGTGTTAAATTTGCCAACTCCATCCCTTGGGAATAGCAAGAAGGATGCCCCCCCCCCTTTTTTTACACAGGAGAACACAAAATAGAATAGATCCCAGATCTGGCATTTTCTGCCAGGATCTCTGGCTAAAGTCCTTTCTACCACAGTTAGTTGGGCCCAGCAGTGATCTTAGGTCAGAATGCTTTCCTGCTGCTAGCTCTAAGTCTCTCAGGGGATTGTATGCACTTAATAGATCCGCCAAATCTCCCGAGAGGCTCCGTAGGGGTATGTGAGGGACAGTGGATACAAGAGAACCTGATAATTGAGACAATGAAAACCCAGGGGGAAATTTGGCCTCTATGAGCTTGGACACATCTATGCATTCAGAATAGACAGGTTCTGATAGAAAAGCCTATGATAAGCTCACCAACCTCAATGAGTTTTGAAACGTAAGCAGGTCTCACTTAAAAGACCAGTTGGCATAGAGAATACTTTGAGGGATGCCACAACAGAAGTGAGACAGATCAAAGCCAAACATAGGGCTCTCCTCCACACACACACATCCTAATGCTTTATGTAACTTAGCGTGTCTTCATCAGGCAGATGAGTAGGCAGGGAATATTAGAAAGCTGTTGTTTTTGTTGTTGTTGCTGTGACCAAAACATCTTACATGAACAACTTAGAGGAGAAAAGGTTTATTTGGTTCATGGTTTCAGAGGTTCAGGCCATGGACAGCCAGCTCCAAGGCAGAAGCATCATGGTAGCACAGCATGATAGAGGAAAGTTGTTGGCTGCTGGGAAGCCCAGACAGAAAAAGAGATAGGGGAGCGGGGAGAGGGGGGCCAGGGACAGATATAGTACCCAAGGCCACACCCCCAGTGACCTACTTCTGCCAGCTACACCCTACCTGCCTAAAACTACCCAGAAAGTCCATTTCAATTGTTAATCCATCACTGGACTTATCTACTGATGAGGTTAGAGTTCTGATTCAATTATTTCACCTCTGAGCATTGCTGCATTGCCAACACATGAACTTTTATGGAGTGTATTCCATATCCAAACTATTACACAGCACAAGTCTGTAAAGTTTAAAATACCAACTATACCTTGATGACTCTTGTTCACAACTCCATCATCAACATTCATCTCATCTCCAGACTTGTGTATCCAGTTACTTACTCAACAACTCCAACATTCCTAAAACAGGAATATTGCTCAACTTTAACTGGGACTGGCTACACAATTTGTAGGACCCAGTACAAAATAAAAACATGGGGCTACTTGTTCAAAGTGTAGGGGAAAAAATGCCACTAAAAATACGAAAATATTAAGCTTTTTCCTTTGATCTACACTCTCAACCTGTTATGGCATCTTTTATATTTTTTATTAATTATCTTGCTTCTTCAAACATGAGGAGGTAACCATGGGCAAGTGCCAATTATCACAGGCTTCAGGAGATGTGGCAGCAGCAGGACCTCCATGTAGTGCCTAAGCTGGACACTGGAAAATCAAATCCTACATCACCCCTCCCCATGGGCCACTGCCTTTTGCAAGGGTCTTACCATCGCCACGCTGGGTCATGCTGGGTACCTGGATATGAGGTGGCTGGTAAGCTGGGTGGTGGGCATGCACACTGGATTGCAAGGCCTCAGAGATCACTGAGTAGGGTGGGCAGGAAGAGGTTGGGCAAGTTCCCAGAGTATCTGCCAACAGCCTGTCCTAAGGGATGCAGGGTGCCAACAGGAGGCAAAATCACACACATGAGTAATGAGATGCATGAGGCTCCAGTGTCCCATTGGAATTCAGGACAGAACACCAAAACAAAGATAAAATTTCAAGATGGTAAACAAAGAGCATTAAACCCCACACATGGGGCCGTCGGTATAAAGAGCTATGCAATTGCATTGGCCATGTACCACGAACTTGGCCCTGACTCCACCCCAAACCCACTACTACCAGCGTTCCCCGTATTAATAACTAACAGCACAACTTCCCAGCTATTCCATCTTCATACCCAAGATTTATGCTTAACTTTTTTACTAATGACCCACATCAATTACACAAGGAACTCCTGTCAGTACTGTATCTACAAAGTAAACTACCCAGCCACTTCTCACCACTTCCTGCATTATTCCACAGGCTCTTAACTGTTTCCCCGTTTTAATTCTTGCCCACCTGGAGTGCCTCCTAAACACAGCAACCATAAATCAGATCCCTTTACATTTCATCTCAAAATATTCCAATGGCTTTACCCTATGCCTAAAAATAAAATTCTAGCCGGGCATGGTAGCGCACACCTGTAATCCCAGTACTTGGGGGGCTGAGACAGGAGGATCAAAGTTCGAGGACAGCCTCAACAATTTAGTGAGACTTTCAGCAACCTAGCAAGATGCTCTTTCAAAACAAAAAATGAAAAAGGGCTGGGAGTACAGCTCGGAGGCTGACTGCCCCTTGGTTCAATCCCCAGTACCACAAAAAGTAAATTAATAAAAATTTTATCATGATTTACCAAGTCTGTACATGATTTGTTCTCTGTGATTCTCTCTCATCGTATCTTATAGTTCTTAAATATTGAGGTTTTTACACTAAATCTCTCTGTTCAACTGTTTTTGTAGAGTTCAATCTCCAGCTCCCCCTTCCTTTTCCTAGAGTGTAGGGGGTGGTACTAAAAGTTTTTACCCTCCAATTGGCTTGGACTTTCTGGTAGACTAATCCTATCCTTTGGTTCTTCCTTAAATTATCTCATTAACTCGAACTCAGATTTGACTCAAAAGAGTTTGTGATGTATCATAAAGACACTCCTATCACTTAAGAAATTCCAGGGGTTTTTGGAGCTATGTGCCAGGAACTGGGGACAAAGACCAAATATGTTTGCATTATACCACATCCAAAATAGAAACTTTCAATACTCTCTTCCCCTTCTCAGCTTTATTTTTTCTTATATATTTATGCATTTATTCTCCATATTCCCAAGTGGAGTATGAATTCTAAGAGGTCAGATGCTTTGGCTGTCTTATGAACCCCTTTATCCCAGTGCTGAGAGCAAAAACACACAAGCCCTCAATAAATATTAGTTGAATTTAAAAACAAAATGAATATAACTGTGCATTTAGTCTAATGTATCTGAATAAATTAGTACCTTTGATTAAATACTGCAACAGCAAGATTAAAATTTTCACACAAGGTAGAACTAAGGCTTGGCATTAGAATTAAATGCATATGATGTTGTGTATTTGCCCATCAGAATGTTCAGTTTCATGCATAGCTTCCATATCAATGTCTCTGCACGCTCTTATAACTGCTGCTTCTGGAAACCTGGATTTTAGAATGCTTTACGTTATATGTGAGATATTCTATCCGTTTTCTATTGCTGCTGTAGCAAATTACCACAAATTCCATGAATTAAAGCAACATAATTTATTATTTTACAGTCTGAAGGTCTGAAATCTAAATTGGCTCTCAGTGCGCAGGTGTTGGCAAGTCGGTGATCCTTATGGAGGTTCTGGGGGGAAAATCTGTTTTATTGCTTTTTCCAGCTTCTGGGGGCTTCCTGTACTCCCTGGCTCCTGGCCCCTTTCCTCCAGTTTTGATTCCAGCAGTGCCAGTTTGAGTCTTTAAGTCCATTTCTTTTACAGGGTTCACCTTCCTCCTCTATTTTCAGTCATGTGATTAGACTGAGCTCATCTGGATAATCCAGCATAAACTCCCCATCTTGTTTGTTTATTGTGGTACTGGGGATTGAACCCAGGGGCATTCTACCTCTGAGGTATACCTGCAGCTCATTTTCTTTTTTATTTTGAAACAGGGTCTTACTAAATTGCTAAGGCTGGCCTCGAACCCATGACCCTCCTGTCTCAGCCTCCCATGTACTGGGATTACAGATGTCAGCCATATGTCTCAATGTTCTTAACCTTAACATATCTGGAAAATCCCTTCTGCCTGGTTAGAGACTAGCACTTGGAAGCTGTGGAGCGGAGACAATACTTATCCTACCACAGGTAGTAACCGTTGTTAGTGCCTGGTGAATCTTCTTTTTAAAGGTAATTTTTTTTTTTTTTGCGGTACCGGGGATGGAACGCAGGGGCGTTCTACCTCCGCGCTACGCCCCCGGCCCAATTTTTTTTTTTATACTTTATTTGGAGACCGGGTATCATGAAGTTGCAGAGGGCCTCACTAAGTAGAGAGAGAGAGAGAGAGGGAGAGAGAGAGAGAGAGGAGACGGAGAGAGAGAGAGAGAGAGAGCGTGAACATGCGCGCACGTGCATGAGCTGAGGCTGGCCGCAAACCCGTATCCTCCGGTCTCTGCCTCCCAAAGTACTGGGATTACAAGCGTGCACCACCACACCCGGCTTAAAGGTAATTTTAACAGCCTTAGAAAAGGTGTTCTAATTCAATGAGTCCAGCAGTCAGGCAGCTGAATGAAGCCCATCAGATATGGACCTTGGTACAGAGGAGAGCATGAGTGGTCCTCTGTTCTTGGATGCAGTGCCTGAGATTAGGACTCCACCTCCTCCCCCATCACAAAATTAAAGTGAGTCACATAGCTCCAAAAGTGGAAGTCCACCGTGGAGTGGGAAGTGGACAAATCACAATGTTTGGGTTTTGGGTCTTTTGTTAGTATAGTGGGTGGGACCTCAGAGTGGTCCTAAATCTTGGCGTAACAGGTAGCCACACCTTTCCTGACTGGTGCTGGCTCCGTTGTTGCCCTTTTGGGGGAAGTGATACACCTGTGCTGTGTAACAACAGAGGGCATGTGCCTTGGCACTCATGTCCTTTTGCCCTGTCTAGTTTAGCACCATTGGCAGGAAGTATTTAGTGGCCAAATGACTGTGGAGCAGCTCCTGGGTATGTAAGCTACCTTGAAAACAGGATGTGTGTCCATTAAACTATGGAAGAGGAGGATGGTAGGCCCTTCCATGGAATGGAGGGAGGAGGGTGCTGGGCCCCTTGGGAGTTCCAAGTAGCTGGCCCACCATCCCAAAAGGATCCCTTCCATGGCCACATCCACACAAGGGGAGGGTGGGTTTATGTCCTCGTATGCTTTTCCTCCTTAGGCAATGGCATCAGTACATGATGAGTACTGAGTCCTCTGGGTCAGTTACTGGCCAGGGGTATAGATGGCTATAAAAGAATGGATTTTATAGCCATCCTTCTTTCTCTTGTTCCTTCTTATGCCCTGCTAACTACCTATGCTAACCCAAGTGCACCAATGAAAGGGTTGAAGAGTCTTAGCTTCTACCCAATGTGGCTTTGCAGATTTGAGCCCAGGATGATTGGTTCTTTTCAAGCCAACCTGGAAACACAAATTTGTATGCAGAAACCCCTAACTTTTGAAATATTGACTACAGATTCTGTAATGTTTTCAACACTTTTACAGGTAACAACAAAACATGTCTAAAAGCTGATCCCTGAGCCACTGAAGTGCTACCTTGCTTGGGTGGCCAGGAAGAGCTCTCTTTTGCTTCTCATTTCACAAACTTTTCATAGATACTTAGCTAATTAACCAATGTCTATCTTTTGCAGCATGAGATTACTTCAAGTTAATTCATACATTTTGTGGAATGGATATGTATTGCTAAGTAGATATTTCATTAAAACAGTTGTCTTTATTTACTCACTAAAGAATATTTAACAAGTGCCTAGTTATTGAGCCAGTTCCTTTGTAATGCATTATGAAGAAAGAGACAATAAATTAGAGTCCCTTTCTTCAAGGAACCTGTCATGAAGGGTACCCACATGAAAATTTTGACAAGGACTATTGAACTTCCATAAAAAAAAAGTGATCAGCGCTTCTGAGGAGAATACAATCTTTCTAAATAAGGTCTATCTAATAAGAGTCTTATAGGATGGATACTAAATATACCATTTCTTTTTTCCTTATAATTTGTTTTTCTGTGTATAACCGAACAATTGTTTCTAGGTCTTAGGCTTTTATGAACCTGACTACATAATTATGTCTAGATAACTTATTAACAAATGCAATTCTAACAGGATGGACTAACAATAAAAAATGAACACTGATTGAAGAAAATAATCTTAATCCACATTTTCCTCATGCAGCGTTAGAAATGCCTAGATAAATGGAAAATGTAGTATATTGTCTGAGCATTTGAACTGAAAGTAAAAAGGTAGACTAAGAGCTAGTGCAATGAGAAATGTTAAATGTGATGGGCCAACCAGCTGAACAAACAGGCTGGAAATTTGTTTTATGAAACTCACCTTACAGAATTTCACCCAATAAAACACATGGGCATGCAGTATTAATTTTTTTCTGCGTCTATGTATCATCACAAAAGGCCCTTTTTAATCATATTCTGAGTGCACAGTGGGTCCCATTTGGGTACAATTTATGAACACTCACTTTCTCATTTGAATTCCACCTTTTGACAAAATGGGCAAGAATCCAAATAAGGCAACATGGTTAACTGTTAAGTCTAATATGTAGAGATCCGAATCTTAATGTGAAACAACTCAAATTCACCAGAACTCAACGTGCCATGAAATTGTAACCCTTTATAACTCTACAAATAACTACATTTGATTACAATTAAAAAGAAATGCAAATTGTAAAGCAATGACAAACAGAGACAGATCACATTTTAATGATAAAAAACTAATAAAGTAGGAGTTGGCAAAATTATGGTTCCTTAACCTGTCTGTGACTCAACAAGACGATCCTCAGAAGTTTATGTTCTACCACTTTCTCCAGCTCAGATGTAGATTTGGACAGAAATGAGGAAGTACAGGGCAAAATCATTGCACATTTCTCAAATAGACATTTAAATACTTTTTCTTACTCTTGTTCTTTCTTGTGATTTCCAATGCATCTCTGAATAGAGCTAGAAAAAAAATCTTTCATTGTCATAGTCTGGAAATACAGCCAATTGAGGCAGTAATCAACACAACTAAGTTATAACGTTATTTGAACAATGTAATACATGTCGCTGTTATTTCCAATAGTGTGATGATTTTCCTCTGAAATATTTTTGGATGTATAGCACCAAATGTGCATTGGACAATGTTTGCACAATTTCCTACTCCAGTTTAGTCTGCATTTTATCATGCACATGGGTTCCTGAACTGTCTATCCTTCAGTTGTGTGGTTCTGTTCGTCTTATTGGAGCTGCATTTTTTTAGCCCCTCTAGCTTTTTGTTTTGTTCTGTTCTGTTTTTGAGATGGGGTTTTGTTCTGTATCCCATGCTAGCCTTGAGCTCCCAGGCTCAAGAGATGTACCTGCAGCCTCCTGAATAGCAGGGACTACAGGTATGTGCTAGTGCACCTCGTTCCCCTCAAATATAAAAAGTAACATACTTTTAGTTTGCCTTTAATAATAAATGGCATATTTTGAACAACTGAATACTCACATGTTAGTTGTTCTTGTGGTATTTGCTGTTTTAAAAGAAATAATGACACCCATTTGGTGTTCATCAGTCCTAGTGTATTTTGTGAAAGTTGACTACAGCCATCTGGAGATAACAGATCTGTTACAGTGGCAGAATTTAGCCAACTTACCAAGTCTGTAGACTTGG
Organism: Glis glis; assembly: GCA_004027185.1. Classification (NCBI taxonomy): domain Eukaryota; kingdom Metazoa; phylum Chordata; class Mammalia; order Rodentia; family Gliridae; genus Glis; species Glis glis. Next base: position 23,835 of record PVJS01016059.1, read on the forward strand.
CTGTTGTACTCTAGTGTAGACCATCTCTTTGAAGTTGGAGTCCCCAAGGAGAAGTGGGAGAGGGTGCTGAGTTGCTTCAAAAAGTACAGTATTTAACACCAGAAAAAAATCTATTGTGAAGGAGCTGGCAGTGCTGGACTGCTGTGCTGAGATGCCTTTTCTGAGAGAGCAGAATTTCGATAAAAGGACAGAATAACAATGTACTGTATTGATTGGATGTGGAAGACAACAGTGATTCTTGCACTTTTTTTTTCTTGTTTATTTGCTTGGCCATACTTTACACTTGAGTACTGTTTCTACATTTTTCTACTGTGAGCCCAGACTTGAATTAAATCACAAAGGAAACCAAGTTCCCATATTAATTTCAGTTTATTTTTGAAAGCATTCATTCAAATGATAGAGGCTTACCCAACTTCTGCTTATAAATGTTCTGGCAGGTTTGTGGAGTCCACTTCCATTGTTTCTGGGTTCCCAGGCTCATTGGTTGATGGCAGATACATGAGAAATCCCAGCTCTAAACTTGTGCAGAATTCATGGATATCAGGCTTTAATGAAAAAAGAAAACAAAACTTCAGAAATATTCCAGTTCAGCACAGCACAAACATAGACATACAGGTTTTTATAAAGTGTAAGTAGATCATAAGTTGAGTCCTCAGAAAACTCAGTAATCAATTTAATATAAAATGACATGCAATTTATTTCAATCAATTTGCCTTGTTTTCCTTTTTTTAATTTCACTTTTTGTTTTAAACAGATTTTCAAGGTGGTGCTTGTTAAAGGGATCTTTTGGCAGGCTGATCCCCCAAATTTCAGGAAGAAGTGGGAAGTAAGATGGAGATGGCAGAAGCCAAAGGATGCCTTTAAATTGACTGACAACATCATTCCCTATTATTACTACCTTGTAGACTGCCAAAGAACTAATGTTCTTCCGATATCTAATGTAATTAATTCAGGACCACAAATCCCAATCACAAATCTATAGGAGGATTCTGCAGGAAAAAGAAAAATATGATCTGGAGGAAAAAAAAATCTTTTTGCATAGCTACCTCTAATTTTAAACAGGGTATAAATTAAACATTCTTTGATAATAATATGCAATGACAGCATAATCATATGCTAACATTTAATCACCTTTTATATACAATATTACCCCGATTCTTCTTTAAAATTTTATGTTGTATATTGCTGTACATTTTTCTTACTGATTGATTCTCTTTATTACTACTGATTTTATTTATGCTGCTAATTTTTTTCCTAAGCATATATTTTAATGAGTAGTTTTGTTCAGCTAAGGTCTACAGAATAAGAGAATTCAGCACACCTGCCTAAATAAGATGCTTGAGATCACTGAGGAAAGAAATTGACATTTTACTTTACCCTCAGCATGGAGCCAGGGGCAAAGTTTGATCTGAAAACTTGCAAATTAACCAAAACTGTCACTCAGGAGTTATGGGCCTGAATGCTGCAAAATATGTTCTTTGAAGTCCTCATTTCAGCAAAATTATTAAAAACTTTATATCTAATTAAAATTGTAACTGCATTCCCATTTTTCAAAATCTCTATATCCTCAGGGCCAATTGGGATGAGTGAATTTGCACCCTCCTCTCCGCAGCACAGTGAACTGCTCCTACAGCAATATCAGATCATTACCATCTCCCCAGCTGAGAGGGAGCAGCCATTATCATGCAGCATTATTAATCTTCTTGTCTTATCAACTTGCAAATCACAAGCTATTGAGCCTTATGGCATGGTTCTGGGTCCATAGTTATTCATTTTGTAGGTCTACCTAGCCTTTGAGTCTCCTTAATCACCTGAAGATTGTCAGTCTCTTACCTTGGCCTGCCCCTGTGGCCCTGCTCAGCTCCTGTGAAAAGTCCATGATGTTCTCTCTCGCTCTCAGAAAAAAAAAGACTTTTTTATTTAAAAGAGGAAGAGAGAGAGAGAGAGAGAGAGAGAGAGAGAGTGTGTGTGTGAGAGAGAGAGAGAGAGGATAAATTTCATTAATGGATGTGAATTAACATCCTACTGCCAAGAGCTGACCCTTTCTCCTGACATGTACGTCTAAGTCATTCTTGTCACTCTTTCCCCCATTAATATTCTGAAAAAGACAGTGCATTGAAGAGAATAGAATAAGATAGTTCCCTTAAACAGGCACTGTTGACCTTAGGTTGGGGATTTTTCTTTAATTTGCTTTTCTTAAAAATAAAATATTAATCATATTGGAAAAGGCAAGCAGAGTTCCTTTACATTTTTTCAATATATTCCATTTCGAATATTGCATTCATTAAATTAAGTCATTGAACATTTTGAACATTTTTAAGTGCCAAAGGAAGATAGAAATGTAATTTCCTAGGGAAAGTAGATGAGACAGGCTGAGGTACCCTTGTGACAACTCCTATTTCTGCCAACCTCAATGTACATGCCATAAACACTGGTCTTTTGGGATCTTGAATACCTCCTGATCATTTTACTATTATAAGTTTTTAATTTCATGAAAGTATAGTACTCTGACATGACTTTCAGCTGTTAGCAGAAATAGACTCACAGGAGCTTCCAGATCAGTTGTTATGGCTACTAATATTAAAGATTCCAGTTTTTGATTTTGGCTGGTGCCTACATTAATGAGAGATATAACATAAGCTCAAATGTATATTTCACGTTGATTTTTCTATTTGCACATTCAGGACAATGTAGAAATATTTAAGCTTACCTTTTATCAAGGGATACCATTAACTATCACTATCATAGGTAATGATAACGTTATGACATTATAATTGAAAATCATTTTGCCTTGCAAAAATAATATGATATGCTTATAATCACCTGGAAAGAAGCTTGGTCCTTCTATCATTTAAGAAAAGGTAATTGAAATGAGAAACTGTGATGTGAATTTGGAAAGAGCGGCAATGTGCCTTGGAATCACGCACCAACTTTCTCATCTCTGGAGGCCCATGTTACGAATGCAACTTAGGCAACTGGTAAAGTGAATTTGACAGTAATGATGAAAGTCTGAGTGTTTGTTAGCCTACGTATGTACCTTAAAACTTTAAAACACAGCTTAGAGATCTGACCTCAAAGTGGCAAAGGTCTGTACTTTAGAATTAAGACATATTTATAACTCTGAAAGTCCAGATATGATGCATACACATAAACCCCTTATTTTCAGGAAGCATGAAATGCCTCATATTATTTATGATTTGAGCTATGTTGCGATGGTTAAATAAATGAGAAGGTACACTTAAGTCCTTAAAGTATGTTCTTTGGTTTCTCATTTTAATTGTTCTAGATTGTACAGAAAATATGAGTATTAGCTTAGGTTCAACTCAGCCAAGTGTAGAGTAATTGGCCAATGTATTCAATTTAATAAAATAGCTAGTCAGGAATATATTTCTCCAATTCTACATATTTTCTAAGGATCAGGGAATGTGATATGAATTCACTGGACAATAGGCATCGTATTTCATTTGTCCAGGCTAAATACAGCCTTTGGTGAGATGTGCAGAATTTAAGAAAAAAAAAAAGGCAAAACCACAGGAATATTTGACCACATGGTTATTGGGTAGGAACTTACTACTTTTAGGCTATCATCTATAAATTCTGAGATGAGTATTTTCTCATAAGTTAAAAATCTGGTCTTCTCATTCTTACAATACAAGCGTAAACTTCTGGTACAGTGACACACGCCCCTTGCATACAAAATTCCTGATGTTTGAATTTAATTTCTTGTGTGGAAAAATATTCAAGTCCTGACTTATAACAGATATTGTTATGCTGCTGTTTTGTGAAGGAAATTATGCTAACATTTTTCTCCCCTGCAGCATGGAGCAGGGGTTATTTCTTCAGCAAATGTTTATTCAGTATGTACTATGTTCCAGGCGCTGTTATTGGTGCATAAGATACATTCAAAACAAAACAAAGACCACCTCCCTCATGCAGCTGGTATTCCAGTGAGATGGACAAATGACATAAACAGTAAGTGCACTATGTAAATTATATTGTAAGTTAGGAGGTGATACGTGTATGGCAGAAGAAAAATACACCAGGGGGTTGGACATGTGGTAGTATGGGATGGGGTTGCCCTGGGAAGGAATATCATATTAAAATACTGAAGTGCACAAAATGAGGAAGTCAGTCTAATGTAAATCTAAAGAAAAAACACTCCAGGCAGAGAGAACATCATTGGAGGGTGTAGAGCAGTGGAATATCATGATCTAAGTTATATTTTAAAAGGATCCGTCTGGTTGGGGTGTTGAAAAGAGATTGTTGAGTACAAAAGTAATGACCAAAAGGGTCTGGAGGTTCTTCCCCTCTGTCTGACTAAACTTTGTATGAATTTCTTACCAACTGCACTCAGCCTTCTCCCTTTGAATAGAACATTTTACTCTAGAAAACTTAGAATTATAAATGCTTTCTCTGCCTCCTTGAGATACAAATCTTTACCCAAATCCTTGACAATTTTACAACCTGAGAAGGTCTTTCTCAGGGACCCAGGAGTTATAATCAAGAGAGACTGTGTTCCTATTTCCCAGTCCAGTGGGAGGGTAGGAGTGGAGCTTTCTTTTTTTTTTTTTTTTTTTGCGGCACCTGGGATTGAACGCAGGGGCGTTCTACCTCCGTGCTACACCCCCGGCCCTATTTTTTATACTTTATTTTGAAACCGGGTCTTGCGAAGTTGCAGAGGGCCTCACTAAGTAGAGAGAGAGAGACAGGGAGAGAGAGAGAGAGAGAGAGAGAGCTGAGGCTGGCCGCGAACCCGGATCCTCCGGTCTCCACCTCCCAAAGTACTGGGATTACAAGCGTGTGCCACCACGCCCGGCAGGAGTGGAACTTTCATAAGGCTCCACTGGCAAACACAGATGGCCTAATTACATGGACAACCTGCCTCCACAACGTCCTCATCTTTAACTACTTTTCCACCAGCTCTCCCAGTGCTTAAAAATGCTTCTGGGGCTGGGGGTGTAGCTCAGCAGAGGAGCACTTGTCTAGCATGTGTTCAATCCCCAGCACACAAAACAAAATATTCTCCTGCCTTTCATTTCAAGAGTGGAATTCAGTCTTTCTTCCTTATAGCAATCAGGAAGTCTGGAATCAAATTTTGTTGCTTTTAACAAGGGTCCAAGTCCAGTTTTTCTTTGAAAGCCCAAGCAGAAAGATCTATTAGGACGTAACTGCAGGCAGGAGATGATGGTAGCTCAGACCTGCATGGTAGCCTCCTGAATGCATCTGAAAGCCAGAGTGATGGAACTGGCTGGCAGAAGGAATGCGGGGTCTATGAGAAAGAAAAGAGTCATATATATGAGTGGAAGGAGGGAAAGTCAGAATCTTTGTCTGAATTCTCTTTTTCTGAATTTGTCTTGAGTTCTTGCACAATTAAAGGAAAACATTTAAGTTCTCATGTCTTGAAAACGAGGAACTTCTCTTTGTATTTCCTTCTGTCATACATCACATGCTTATTATTTCTTCCTTAAATCAAGAAATGTATTGCTTTCAATCACTCAGATTATTTAATTTTTTTTCAGATTTTATGCCAGGGATCATTTTATTTAATTAGTTACTATGGATGATATAATATATACAAAATAGTATATAAAATGTATTCTTCAGCAGGATGTGATGGCACATACCTGTAATCCAAGTACTTGGGAGGCTGAGACAGGAGGATCACAGGTTGGAGGCCAGCCTCAACAATTTAGCAACACCCTCAGCAACTTAGCAAGACCCTGTTCCAAAACAAACATTAAAAAAGAGCTGGTGGATTGGTTAAATAAAAGTGAGCCTGACTTTATTAAATAAAAAAAAAGAGCTGGGGTTCTACTGGAGGTAGAATGCTCCTCAGTTCAATCCCCAGTACCACAAAAAATTAATTAAGATTAGCCAGTCAAAGAAAGTGAAGGTTCATGGTTTTCTTGCATATGCAGAAGCTATGGAATAATGAGGATACAAGAGGAACTTTTGATAATGGAGGAGAAACCCTAGTGGAGCGATGGAGGGGGTCTAGGCAGGGGTGATGTGGGGGGAGGAAGAATTAATGAAGGAAGCACTTCCATTGATATTATGTACATACGTGAATTTACCACTGTCAATGTCAGTATCATGCGTGGGGAAGGGGAGGAAATCGGGGGGAAGTCTACCAAGTGCTGTGTACATGTATGTCCCTATCACTCTGAACTGCATTAAGATGTGAGACTACAATGTACCAATAAAAATATATTTTTAAAAAGTATTCTTCCAGTTTAAAGAATAATAATAATAAACAATTTCCTCTCAATTATACAGGTTAAAAAAAACTCTTTAATAACTTTGAGAAGCCTATTGTGCCCCTTCCCAATCATATTCCCTTTCTTTCCCAGAGAGATAATCAGTATCATGAATGTTATGTTGATCACTCTTTGCTTTACTTATTTATTTTTTGTTGTTGTTTTGAGGAGATTGAAGCCAGGGGCATTCTACCTCTAAGCTATACTCCAAACTGTTTTTATTTTTCATTTTGAAATGAGATCTCCCTAAGTTGTTGAGGGCCTCCTAAGCTGCTGAGACTGGTCTTGAACCTGCAATCCTCCTGTCTCAGCCTTCAGGTACTGGGATTACAGGTGTGTGCTACTATATTCTGTTCTTTGCTTTATTTTGAAAGTTTTTGGGGAAATGTAGTGGATACTGTGGTATGGACCCAAATCAAACTTTCAGGCCAAAGGCACTATTTCACTATGTTTATGTATACCAAAACATCATATTGTACATCTGAAATATATATAATTTTTATTAGAGATAAAAATTAAATAACACAATTGCTACTTTTTTAAAAGACCCTCATTCTGCCTGCTGCCAGGACTGTTAGCTGATGACACCTCACATCTGTGTCCTCTGTACAAAGTCCTGGGCCTGGCAAGGGAGAAAAGGAACTAGATCCCAGAAGACAGTATACACGGGAAGGAGCCAGGAAAATATTTATGGATCTAGATGCTGAGGATAATGAATCATGAGCTATGGAATACAAAGGAAGAGTTTATCATGATGAGAACACTCATTTGTGACATAGAAAATAACATCTTGTGAAGTAACTTAAGAGAATGAAGGTATAGCTTTCTTGAAATCCTAGTATAGGTGTTGACCTACACTAAGTGAAGTAGAGCTGCCAGAAGGTTCAGGGCAGATAGTAGAGGAGGGGTGGAAGACAGGGAAAAGGCAGGCTGGAAGGGGTAAACTGAGGCTGGGAAACTACCTGCTAACTGTGTTCCAGAGGAAGTCACAAAGCACAATGCATGGAGCAAAACAGTAAATAATGTGCTTACGAGAGAGGTAACAATTGTTGAGAAGTTTTTGGTGGATGATTTCAAGAGACTAAGGCCGATGGGGCGATGTTGTTACAGAACTGAGCTGCCTCATAGCCCTGAGATTATGGGTTCTTAACCATTAATAGCAAACTCAAAAATGAAATGCTATACCTTATTATTGTACATTAATTGTAATGCTGTACATTACATTGTAATGTAATGTAGAACAATGTTGGAGTAATAACCTGAATGGTATGACCTGCAAATAACACAGTATTCCTAGGGGCAAGGTTGATAAAAGCCAATGACAAGGATGCACATTATATATAACCAAAAGAAATCAAAGATGGCTGATCCAGGGGCTGAAAACCTGCCTCAATGTCAAAGTCTAATCTCTTGCCAATTTCTATACTTGAGCCAGGACTCAAATTCAGAATTCCCTGACAGAAGAAGCTGGGTCCCTGTGAAGAAGGATTTTGAAACCCCATGGGAAACTACCTAAGGGATCCATAGACATTTACTCAGGCAACCGTACACTGGGGAAATGAGAGAGCAGGCCACTTTGAGTACTGTTGGGCACAGGGTGTGTCATTAGCTGACACTCTTGGCAGACATTGACATCTTAGGAGCTGAAGCATCATCAAGAGTCCCCTGCTGGAATAGGCTCATATGCAGAACAGGTAATTAGTTGAGTATTGGCCTATGTCTGGTTGAGGGTGGATCTACGAGGTGGGTGAAACCACTCCATGTTTAACTTATTAACTAGAACAAATTCTAATAGTAAGCTCCTGATATATCTGTCTTTGGCCCACTCCTCTCTCTCCCTTTCTACTACCCGGCTGCCATGAGCTGAGCAGCTTTCCTTCACCATGCCTGGCTACCATATGTTTTGTGTTGGAGCCCGCGGGCCATGGATGGAACCTCTGAAACCATGGGTCAAAATAAACCTTTCTTCCTCTAAGTTGTCCTTGTCAGGTATTTTTTTCCCAGTGACATAAAGAGAATACATGTGGCACTCACTTGATCCACATGGGGCTCCTTCTGACACTCTCTCACCTGTTTTGATGGTAAATGGACAAGTGTAGCAGCCACAGCCTATGAGGAACATAGTGCCCAGAGTTTCAGGCTCTTTGGGAATAAAACTCTGGGTTACTTCCTCAGTTACACCACCTAGAACAACAGGACTGCTAGCTGAGGATGAAGGAGATCTAAAATTTGTAGTAAGACAGTAACCGTAAGTTATAACCTTAGGACCATTAACAGTAACAGGGTCCATATTTCATCCCGCTGTTATCTTAAGTTTCTACAAGAGAGAAAGAGTCTCTGGAATCATTATGAAGTTCCCAGATGGAACTTCTATACAAAGCAAGTGAGTTTGAGTGGTTCAAGAGGTAATCTATCGTTTTGTGGATGCTCTGATATTTCTGCCAGATTCCTTTTCAGGATTGAGGAACTTATTCTTCTAGCTGTGGGACATGTGGCTTTCTTGGGAATTACCCTTGGCTGATGGGAGTTGTCTTATAAGTCAAGGGAAGCCTGCATCCAATGTCCAAGGTATTCAATGTGGGTTCAAAGTCTTAACCCACCTCTTTCTACATAGGTCCACGCTGTGAGGCCACCATAATTCTAGAGCTCCCTGTAAAATTTACTGATGCTTTTGTTCCAACCATATCACTGTTCAGGTGCATTTTCCCCTGTTCGTGCTTCCCTCATTCTCTTATGGTTTGTTTCTGAAACCAATATCCAATAAGTTTTCTGTGCATTTTTTCCTTCAGGGTCTGTTTCTTTGTGAATCCACCAAGATACCACCAATATAATTCCATCCTCAAACAAACAAAGAAAAAACATTTAATTTTGCTTGATTTGGGATTTATTATAGATGGATGTTTATACTTTGCATTCCTTGGTGCTTTTCTTCTTTCATTCAGTAGTATATACTAGGGATTCATAAATTTTGATTCATTTAATGATAGTTCATCCATTTTCACTATTGTGCTATATCCAAACAATGCACATACTGCAGTATATTTATTTTCCTTTTATTGATGTTCATTTGGTTATACCATTTTCCTTTGGATATTACAGTGATACTGAAAGCATGTTTTTGGACCTGTGGTTTGGTGAACATAAGTGTTTTTGTTAAGTATTGTAATATTCATTTTGTTTAAGCAGCAACAGTAATCTCAAATTTGGGTTGTTGAGGAAATGAATGAAAACATCCTCTGAGGGATGTGTGACTGGTTTCCATCTTTTTCTCTGCCATCCAATGACCAATCTTGATGGCCACATGCTTGGCTCAGTACATAGCATCCTCAGCAGGACTACTTTCACTCATCCTGTACTTTGTGTACTTTTTATGTATTCCTTGTGTTAGCATTGCAAGGGTTCTGAACAAAGGCTGAAATCTCCCCATTCCTGTCAATGAAGAAAAGGTTACAGTCCTGTTGCTGACATTGCTCTTTCAGGTATATGTATAAAAGTAAAAGTGAAATTATTAGGTCATGAGGTAAGTGCATTTTTGTCTTTATAGGTACTTTTTAAAAACACATGTACCAATGTGCATTCTCACCAACAGTGAATGAGACTTCTTTTGCTTCACATCTTTGCCTACTTTGAGATTTTAAGATTTAATTTTGCAAATTGAATGTGCATACAGGTATATGGTATTAAAGTTTGAATTTGCAATATCATATCACTAATGAAATTGAACAGCCTTTCATATGTCCATACACTGCTGTGTTTTCTCAGTGTGAAATGCTTATTCATAATTTTGCCTATTTATATAAATATATGTTCCTTATTGATTTTAGGAATTCTTTATATTGTATGAATATTAATCCTTTAGTAATATGCACTGCAAATACATTCAACTGGTGTTCCACTTGTGTTAACCTCTTTATCATGTTTATTTTAAACTCTAGTGGAATTTAAAGTCCTACTTTGTGGTTTGTAGTCTTTGGCTCATATTTAATAAATCTTTCCCTACCCCAGAGACATGAAGAAATTCTTGCATGAATTTATAGTGATTTTAATCCATTTGGAATTAATTTTTGTATTTCAATGTGTGTGTGAGGTAGTATTAGCACACATACACACATCCACATACACTAGTCTCCAATTTTGTAACTAGCCCATTCTTTCAGCATTGATGTAAAATGTTTATTTTATATTGTGCCAAATATCGAGTTTCATGTATAACAGGATTTGTTGATGGATTTGAGATACCAGAATTTTTGTTTTTAATATGTTAATATGGAGAATATTTAATCTTTTCCTAATATTAAACCAGCTTCCCCTTTTAATTAAACTCATATCAGTCATGTTATGTTTCTTGTAGATTGCGCTATTCTTTTTTTTTCTTTTTCTTTTTCTTTTTCTTTTAGTACTGGGGATTGAACCTAGTGACATTCTACCTCCAAGTTACACTGCCAGTCTTTCTTATTTTTTATTTTGAAACAGGGTATCCCTAAGTTGTTGAAGGTCTCATTAAATTGTGGAAATTGGCCTCAAACCTGCAATCCTCCTGTCTCAACCTCCCAAGTACTGGGGTTACATTTGTGTGCCATCATGCTCAGCTTACATTGGTCTATTCAATTTGGCAACACTTGTCTAGAAAATTTGCATCTATGTTCATGAGGGTGATAAGCCTGTAGTTTTCCTGATTTGTCCTTGTCTTGGTTGACTATCCAGGTAATACAAGAATCATAAGCTGGGCATGGTGGTGCACACTTGTAATCCCAGTACTTGGGAGGCTGAGACCAGTGGATCCGTGTTCGTGGCCAGCATCAGCTACTTAGTGAGGCCTCTGCAACTTATTGAGACCCTGTTTCAAAATAAAGAACAACAACAAAAAAATAGGGCTGTGGGTGTAGCTCAGAGGTAGAATGCCCCTGGGTTCAATCCCCAGTACCACACACACACAAAAAAAGAATTATAATGAGAGAGAAGAATGTTTTTTTTTCCTCTATTGGATTTGTTGAAATAGAGAAATATCTATTCTTTGTGTGTGTGTAGGTATATGAGATATACGAGAGGAAGAGTGAAAAGGGAACTTGAAAAAATTAATTTGATGCCTTTAATGTTTTTACTACCAGTTACTAAAATTTTCTAATTTTCTTGAATTAATATGACAGGTTTTACTTCTCCAATAATTTATTTACCCTTCTTATGTTTTCAAGTTTCTTGAGATAATCTTGTATAATAGAGCATTTTAATATTTTTTAATTCTTGTATTTTATGTATAATGTAATTGTACAGGTCTTGCATTTCCTATCAAAGACCCTCAATTACATTTTTATTTAATAAAATTTGTTATTGATATAAATAATCTAATATATATATATTATATAAGAATATATATAATAGATTCGGGACCCAAGATGGCGACCGAGGGAGATACCATGCTACGATCTCTCTCAGATTTGGATCTCAATCGCCGTAAAAGCAACTTCTCCACAGGAGAAGAAAAGTAACAAAAACTTGAAGTAAACAATGAAGGGTTTGAAACATGATGGAATCAAAGACAGAAGACAAGGCAGAGGGAAGTAAAAAGCTCCAAGCGCCTTACCTAAGGGATGGCGGTGGCACCATCTTGGCTGGACCCCACCCGCCGCTACCAGCATTGCGGCTTCCACACGCCGCCGGCAGAGAAGCCAGAGACCTGTTGTGAGTTCAACTGCAGGTCAGCAGAGACGAAAGCAAGCAGTGGCTCCTCCACACTCAAGACACCAAAGGGCGGCAGCAACAGTGGCTGCAATGGCGCCATCTTGGCAGGACTTTGCCGGTGGTTACCAGCATTGTGGCTCCTGCACAAGTCCAGCAGAGGCACCAGTGACCTGTTGTGAACCCAGCAGCAGCAGAATAGCAGCAGTGAAGGCGAGCAGCGACTCGTTCCACGCGCGACACAGACCCGAACTGCTGCATTGGCAGAAGCAGCAGTGGCGCCATCCAGGTCAGACTGCGCCAACAGCAACCGGCATTGTGGCTTCTGCAGGCCACCAATAAGACAGGGGGCCCTTCTAAAACCAGCACTGCAGAGCATCAGCGACAAAAGCAAGCATCAGTTCAATCCACACTTGGCAGAGTCTCCAGGGCTGGAAGCCTGACCAGAGCCTGCAACAGTGACTGAGCCCCCCGCCAGAGATTAAGAGCAGCACTCAACAAGACTTTAAGTCAACGAGCAGCCCCAGGGGGAGACCACCCAGAGCGGCCACAGGGACTCGCAGGGTCTGTTACATTGCGGATTGCCTCGGTGGAGGTGGGAGTGGGGTCTGCTGTGGCACGTGGTAGATGCATGGATAAGCAGACAGTCCCTGGCGACATTTGAGTGGGACAGACTTGCAGCCCACAGGTCGCAGCACCCTTGTAGAGTCCCCGGGGATCACTATAGGACATACAGCTGTGGTACCTGGGGAAAATTGGACCAAACCAGCCTTCTCTGTGGAAAACGTGGAGTTCAGGTGTTTGCACAGAATCGGGGCAAGGCGACACCTGCTGCTTCTGTAGGTAAAGAGAGACACAAGCCCGGGGCCCCCTGCTGGTGACACCTGCCATAGGTGTAGATAGAGATAGACATAGGGACAGCCCATATAGAGACCACGGAGACCCAAGCTTGCAGTGGGAAGGGCAATAGCGGCACTGGTCGCTTGCACAGGTAGTGAGAGGCACCAGGCAAGGGTCCCAATCACTGAAGGAGACCAAGAATTGGGCCTGCAAATGGACATTATACCGAGCAAGTGAGAATAACCATTCAGGAAAGGCTATTCACCTTTAAGGCTCACCTAGTAGCAACTATCTACTTCCAGGATAAGAAACAATAAAGGGAGAGGGATTAGACATAGGATACCTACAGAGTGAGAGAGAGAGAACTACCAAAAACAACAAAGGTATAAACATAAGGAACCTGAAATCATGAAAAGGAAGAATAGCAAAGAAAAAAATGAGCCCCCACAATCCCACAACAACAGAACCTGACAACTCAGAAGTGCAAAGATTGCCAGAAGGACAATTCAGAACTTCAATACAGGAAATGATACAGGATTTCCAAAAAGAATTCAGAGAGCGCCTGATAGGAATGAAGTATCAAATAAGCAGGAATTAAAAAGAAGCTCTGAAAGAGTGAAGGATGCAATAATTGAAATGAAGGCATCAATACAGACCATCAACAATAGACTAGACCACATGGAAAACAGAATCTCACTCTTAGAAGATGACCTCTCCAAAAATGAACACATAGTATATAAATTAGAAAAAACAATTCGACAGCATGAATTGGACATTGAGGAGATCTCAGCCAGTCTTAAAAGAGCAAACATAAGAATAATAGGCATAGAAGAGGAATTAGAAGCTGAAACTAAAGGAATTAATAATCTATTCAGAGAAATAATACTAGAAAATTTTCCAAACATAGAAAGAGAGGTCGATACACAGGTACAGGAAACATATAGAACCTCCAATAGTCAGGATCAGAGAAGAGGTTTACCACGCCACATAATAATCAAACTGACTAATGTAGAGGCCAAGGAGAGAATCTTAAAGGCAGTGAAAGCAAAAGAGCAAGTAACATTCAGAGGCACACCAATAAGAATCACTTCTGACCTTCCAAACCAAGTCATGAAAACCAGGAAGGCCTGGAGCGACATATTCCAAACTCTGAAAGAAAACAACTTCCAGCCAAGATTTGTCTACCCAGCAAAGAATCTATCAAATTTGATGGAGAAATAAAAACCTTCCATGACAAACAGAAGCTGAAAGACTTTATGTCTTCCAAACCAGCACTAGAGAAAATGCTCAAAGAGATTAATTACAAAGAAGAAATAATAAGGAAACACCAGAACCAGAGAAACAGTGATTTCCATCAAACAAACAACTAGGCAAAGAACAAACACTACCTCAAA
>PVJS01016060.1:0-37998 GCA_004027185.1 Glis glis
GAGAGAGAGAGAGAGAGAGAGAGAGAGAGAGAGAGAGAAAGACAGGGAGAGAGAGAGAGACAGAGAGAGCTGAGGCTGGCCGCGAACCCGGATCCTCCAGTCTCTGCCTCCCAAAGTACTGGGATTACAAGCATGTGCCACCACACCCGGCCCATGGTTTTGTTGATTTTTTGTCCTGTTTGTTTTTTATTCTCTACTTCATTGATTTCTGCTCTGATTTTAATAATTTCCTGTCTTCTACTGGCTTTGGGGTTAGACTGTTCCTGTTTTTCAAGTGCGTTGAGGTGTGTCATTAGGTTGTTTATTGGGGATTTTCTGTTCTTCTTATGTGGGCACTCAGTGCTATGGATTTTTTCTTAATACTGCCTTCAGGGTGGCTCAGAGATTTTTATGTTTATGAAAGTGGTTGCACCTATGTTTGGGGCATAAATTTTGACTCTTGTTATATTCTCTTGCTGGATTGTTCCTTTTACCAGTAATAAATGACCTTCTTTGTCTCTTCTGATACATTTAGGTTTGAAGTCTAATTTGCCTGATATCATAATCGCTACTCCTGCTTCTTTTTGAGTTCCGTTAGCGTGGATTACATTGCTCCATCCCTTCAACTTTAGTTTGTGTGTATCTTTACTTGTAAGTTGTGTTTCTTACAAGCAGCATATAGATGGATTGTGATATTTTAATCCATTTTGCCACCTTATGTCTTTTGATTGGGGAGTTGAGGCCATTTATATTCAGCGTGATTATGGAGATATGGGTTTTAATTCCTAACATTTTGAGTTTTAATTTCTGTTTGAGGTAGTGTTTGTTCTTTGCCTAGTTGTTTGTTTGATGGAAATCACTATTTCTCTGGTTCTGGAATTTCCTTAATATTTCTTCCTTGTAATCAATACCTTTGAGTATTTTCTCTAGTGCTGGTTTGGAAGACATAAAGTTTTCAGCCTTTGTTTGTCGTGGAAGGTTTTTATTTCCCCATCAAATTTAATAGATATCTTTGCTGGGTAGATAAATCTTGGCTGGAAGTTGTTTTCTTCCATAGTGTGGATTATGTTGCTCCAGGCCCGCCTGGCTTTCATGACTTGGTTTGGAAGGTCGGGAGTGTTTCTTATTGGTTTGCCTCTGAATGATACTTGGTGTTTTACTCTCACTGCCTTTAAAATTCTCTCCTTGGCCTCTACATTAGTCAATTTGATTATTATGTGGCGTAGTGAACCTCTTCTCTGATCTTGTCTATTAGGGGTCCTATATGTTTCCTGTACCTGTGTGTCGACCTCTTTGTCTATGTTTGGAAAATTTTCTAATATTACTTCTCTGAATAGATTATTTATTCCTTTGGTTTCAGCTTCTATTCCCTCCTCTATGCCTATTATTCTTAGGTTTGCTCTTTTAAGACTGGCTGAGATCTCTTCAATGTCCAATTCATGGTGTCAAATTGTTTTTTCTAATTTATATACTATGCATTCATTTTTGGAGAAGTCATCTTTTAAGAGTGAGATTCTGTTTTCCATGTGGTCTAGTCTATTGTTGATGGTCTGTCTTGATGTCTTCATTTCAATTATTGTTGTTGTTCTGTATTTCATTTTTAATGTTATTCATATTTTCATCATATTTTTCAGCTCAGGAATTTTTGTTTAGTATTTTGTATAATTTTAATCTTAAATTTCTCATTTTTGTTCTCTCATTGTTTTCTATGTCTGAATTGTTTCTCTGCATTTTTGTGAAATTTTCTGACCTTTAAAAATCATTTTGAGGCTTAATATCTTCATTTCCTTGGAATAGTTACTAAGGGATAGTGTATTCTTTGGTGGTGATTTTTTCCCCTTGTTTTTCTTTTCTTTTTTTAATTTGTACTGGGGATTGATCTCAGGGGCATTTGAACTCTGAGCTACACCACAACCCCTTTTTTATTTTTTACTTTGAAACAAGGGCCTGGCTGAGTTGTTGAGGCTGACCTCTAACCTGTAATCTTCCTGTCTCAGCCTCACAAGTAATGAGGACGTGGGCATGGGCCACTGTGTGCAGCTGTCTCCTTGGTTTTCTATGTTTCTTATTGTCTTACATTGATGTCTGCTCTTTTGATGAAATAAGGCCCTAGTCCATGCTTCAAGTCTGGCTATTTTCTGGGAAAGCACATTACCAGTCACCTTGTCCAGAGATTGTAGTTGGGCCATCTGTCATAGTCCATGAATGGACTGGCTGCTCAATCATTGGGCAGGCTGGCTTAACTCCTAAGTCTGTTGAGTTAAGACTGGATCTTCTGGCATGGATCTGTTGATTCCAGCATCTGGGTTGCCTCTGGAGTCTGGTTACAACAAGGCAGGTCCGGACCCCAAGGCAGTCACCATCCTGAAGCTTAGGTTCATAAGAACTTTATTTATTTATTTATTCATTATCTTTATTTACCCCTTTCTCTCTCTTCTTTTTGGGGTACCATCATAATATTCCTATTGGTTTGCTCAATGGCATCCTATAATTCTGAAGACTTTCTTCACTCTGTTTCATTTATATTTCCTTTCCCTCCTTTGACTAGACACTTTTGAATGGCCTGTCTTCACTTTAGCTGATTCTTTCTTCTGCTTGATATATTCTGCTTGAGGTGGTTTACTGAATTTTAATTTCAGACTTTGTATTCTTCACTTCCAGGATTTCTGTTTTATTATTTTTATGTGTTCTATTTGATGAATTCTACTTTTATTCTTCTACTGTTTCCTTATATTAATTAAATCATTTTTCTGTATTCCCTGTAGTTTCTTTAATATCCAGGGCTTCTAATTGCTCAAATTATTTTAATATCTGGGAGGAAAAGGAAACAGGGCATCAGTTATATTATGTAGTTGTTATGGTTTAGCTATGGAATGTCTCCCTGCAAAGCTCACATTGGCAATGCAGAAATATTCAGAGGTGGAATAATTGAAGCAGGGTTCCAAACTCATCTGTGGATAAACCCACTTTTGGATTGATAATTTGAATGCACTTACTGGGTGGTAACTGTAGGCAGGTAGGGTATAGTTGCAGGAGGTGGGTCACTGTATTGGGGCCTTGTGCACTAAATCTGTCCCTGGTCCCTTCCTTGCCCTCTCAGCAAGGATGCCCTGAGCAGGTTTCCTCCACCATGCTTAACACCCTGTTGTCTCTGCCTTTGAGCTGGCCAACTATGGGCTGAACCTCTGAAACTTCTCCTCCTCTAAGTTGTTCTTGTCAGGTATTTTGGTCACAGTGACAAAAAAAGCTAACTAATATAGTAGAAATAGGAAAAACACAAGCTAAGTTTCTGGGATTGAACAATCCATTTAAGTTAATTTTCAGTTCATGCATGAATCTCCTCTTCTTTGGGTTCAATTACTAGAAGCTTATTATGTTCCTTTGGAGGTGTCATGTTTCTCTGTTTTTTCATGTTCCTTATCTACATTGTTTCATTGTTGTCTACATATTTGAAGAAGTTATCTCTTACAGATTTTATGGACCCTTTTCAATATGGAAAGATTTTAGTCTGTAGTGTTGAGGGATGAGTGCAGGGGCCTTGACTTAGGTGGCATGCAGAAGCACGCTGTTTCACTGAGCATGGGGGTGGGCAGGACATCAAGTGCTAGTTTGTGTGACAGTTGTGGGTCTGAGGGGGCATTCTGGCATAGGGGCTCAAGTATCTTGGGTGGCATGGTTGGTGGCCAACCTGATTGTGAGGGTCCACAGTGGATCTGAGGGCCAGTGAGTTTCTCAGTGGTACCTCTATATACAGAGTCCATTGCACGTGGGTATGTGGCAGCTGGTGCAGGTGATGGTGGAGGCCAAGGCCAGTTGTGCACAACTGAGTGGTCTATGGGCACATGAGATGGTGGGTCCTGGCAGCTTCAGGGATGTCTGTGTCACAGGTGATATGAGGTTTGAGGTCATTGGCAGGGGCCTGGGCCATTGGCAGAGTCTGAGGCTGGTGGTATAAGCATGTGTAGCCTTGGGGTGGGCCACATGCATGTACATAGTGGTGCGCACTAGGCTGTTCACTGAAAACTGGGCAATTATGTTCATTTTTGTTTTACAGTTTTAGGAGTTTTGGTATTGAGCTCATATATATTTGAATTTAGTGTGTGTGTGTGTGTGTGTGTGTGTGTGTGTGGTACTGGGGATTGAACCCAGGAGCATTCTACCTCTGAGCTACACCCCCAGCCCTATTTTTTATTCTTTATTGTGAACAGGGTCTCGCTAAGTTGAGGAGGGCCTCACTAAGTTGCTGAGGCTGTCTGCGAACCTGCAATCCTCCTGTTTTATAATCCCAAATACTTGTAATCCCAAGTGCTGGGATTAAAAGTGTGCATCACCACACCCGGCTATGTTTGAAATTTTTAATATTGTTTTCTCTGGAAACATATTTTCTTTCGAAATATGTTTTATGTGATATTAGTGGACTAAAACCTCCTTGTCATTGCTGTTTGAACCATATATCTTTTGCTACACATATACTTTCAACCTATAGTATTTAAAGTGCAACTCTGGATACCATATAATTGATTTGTTTAAAAAAATGTATTCTGGAACTCTCTACATTGATTAACTGTTTACACCATAGCAATTGGTTTAATTTTGATGATTTTCTTTCAGTCTATTAGTTCATATTTTGTTTTCTACATTATTATTTGATATTGATGGTATTGCAATAATTTTCTGTTGTTTTATTTATTTTTTATTTATTTTTTTTTTTGCGGTACCGGGGATTGAACCCAGGGGCATTCTACCTCTGCGCTACACCCCCAGCCCTATTTTTTATACTTTATTTTGAAACCGGGTCTCATGAAGTTGTGGAGGGCCTCACTAAGGAGAGAGAGAGAGACAGAGAGAGAGAGCTGAGGCTGGCCGTGAACCCGGATCCTCCGGTCTCCACCTCCCAAAGTACTGGGATTACAAGCGTGCGCCACCATGCCCAGCCTTTGTTTTATTTTTATATTTCACATTTTCAGACATTTCAGGGATGATTTGAATATTTTTAGAAGTGCACGTGAAATATTATAGAAATATACCTAATCTGAAAATTTGCAAATTTGTTAATACTACTGGGGATATGGAATTAGCGTATCACATTTAGTCAATGTTGTTTACCTTTTTAAAAACACCGCATGAAATGTAACACTGTTCTACCTTTTTTGTCATTCATCTTCTTTCCCCCTTCTTTCTTTCTTTTTTTCTCTTTCTTTCTTTCTTTCTTTCTTTCTTTCTTTCTTTCTTTCTTTCTTCATCTTCCATAATTTCTCTCTGTGTGAATTTTCCATAATTTCCCCCATCTGATTTGTGGCTCTCAGGCTCTCTTCTCGATGAAGCAAATTACTTGAGACCTACACACTCTGACTCAGCAGGAGACTCTTATGCAACCCATCATCAAATTTGGTGCATTTTTCCACTGGTGTTTCTTTCACGTCAGTTTAGCCCAGACCTGCAAGGTCCTCACGACCCCAGTATGGATTTATCTCCACTGTGTTCATAACACTACATGGACTGTGTCCTACGCTAAATACGTGTTAGAATAATGAATACTCAAGGCATATTACAGCACTCTAACCTCTTAGACACTCTCACTTGGTTTGAGAAGCCTTCTGGGGATTGTGTGATGAAGTTTTGATATCACTAACCTATATCATAAACAGGGAGGTTTACCTCTGATGATATTTCTGTTGTTGATTTAGCTCTGGATTTTTCAGAATTCATGTTCAAAGAATATTTTGTTCAAGTATTTTCTATTTTTTATTATGGTCCTGGGGATGGAATTAAGGGGCCTTCAACCTCCGGGCTACACCCCCCGGCCCATTTTATTTTTTATTTGGAAATAGGGTGTCTCTAGCTTGCTGCGAGCCTCACTTACTTACTAGGCTGACTTGGAACCTGCAATTCTCTTGTCTCAGACTCCCAAGTACTGGTATTATAGGCATGAACCACCATGCCCAGCTTAAACATTTTCTATTTTAAATTAAGGTTTCTAGTGGGGCATGGTGCCCCATACCTGTAATCCCAGTACTTGGGAGGCTGAGACAGGAGGACCCCGGGTTTGAGGCCAGTCATCAAACCTTAGTGAGACCCTGTTTTAAGACAAAAATAAAAAAGGGCTGGTGTTGTAGGTCAAAGATAGAATGCCCTAGTTTCAATCCCCAGTAAATAATAAAATAAAATAAAATGATCATTTTCTTAAATTTTTACCAAAAATTGTAATTGCTGCCGTAACCTATGACAACTCTGTTTCTCAGGTTTGGGCGAAAGTGGACCGTCAAGTGGTCTGTCCTCTTGCTGGCTGTCTCTGGGACCTGTACTGCCTTTGTCCCCACCTTTCTCATTTACTGCTCACTACGTTTCTTGGCAGGGTTTACTTCGGCGGTCATCCTACAAAATAGTGCTGTTCTTGGTAAGACAATAATTTCAATCTTCTTTATATTTATGTCTCAATTTTAACCTTTTCATTTCACCTTTCTCTTACTTTAACATTCTATCTGGGTTTTTTTTCAGCTGTGGAGTGGACAAGGCCCCAGTCTAAAGCCACTGTAGTAACAGTGATGTACTGTGGCTTTTGTTTTGGACAGATGATCCTGGGAGCCCTGGCTTTTGTCTGTCAAAAGTGGCGCACCCTGTACCTGGTGATGTCCATTCCTCTCTTTGTTTTTTTTCCCACCTCAAGGTATGGGCCTTCTCTCTCACTTTGTCTTATAAGATCCTAAGGTGAAAATAAATGTCAAACATATAGTCATACAGACTTTCTAATGTTCACCCCAACCTAAGCCCATGTTCCTATGGGTTCCCTCTGTGCAATTGAAGAAGCTGAATAGGAAGTAGCAATGATCTTTCTGCTCCTGAGTTCTAGGTATTTTCTGCCATCTTTCCTCTTAAGTCTTACCAAGTATGATGGACATAGAATTAATCCAATATTATTTTCTTTAATAAAAATATAGACTGAAATGTTTCAAAATGAAATATATTTAAATGGTTTTGGTCTTAGAATGAATCAGGCTATGTTAAACTTCTTAGTGTTTGTCATTTAAGCAACTTATTTTTATAGCTCTTTGACAAAAGAACGGTATGGTTTTTCCAGGACTAAAAATTTGCATGAAGATTGAGGGATTTATATCATGTTTTCAGCACTTTCTTCTCCCTTAAATTGTTTCCCTTTCACTGGGGACTAAGCCCAGGGGAGTTATATCTCTGAGTTATGCCCCAGCCCTATTTTTTAAAAATTTGAAACAAGGTCTCCCAAGGTTACCATGCACTGGCCTTGAACCTACAATCCTCCTGTCTCAGCCCCTCAAGTACTGGGATTACAGGCATGCAGCTAGCTACCTTAAATTATTTTAATGAACATTTACTTATGGGTAACTTCATCCATACGCTTAGAAACACTGAAGGGAGAATCAATCTATCAAGTAGGGAATAATAGATGAAGGGTCAATGCCATGTACAATCAATAATTATGAGTAATGATGAGAGAGAGAGAAGGAATACATTTGTGTCTTCTTATTTCATCAGGTGGCTGGTGGAATCCGCTCGGTGGCAGATTATTGTTAATAAACTAGATGAAAGTTTAAAGTCACTTAAAAAAGTTGCTGACATGAATGGAAGGAAGACTACTGAAGAAACCCTGAATGTGGAGGTGAGCCAAAAAGCAAGGGTCGTTTCTGAGTTTTTGAAGGAAGACATAAACCAACATTCTTCTTGTTGAGAAAGACAACCTGCTGTTCATAGCAAGGGAAGCTAGCTGAGAACACAAGCTCAGTCCCTAATGTTGTAAAAACTGTCTCATTCAGTTTTTTGTTACCATAACAACATACTAGGGACCATATAACTTTATAGATAAAAGGTTTATTTAGCTCATGGTTTAGGGGGCTGAAAGTCCAAAGGGCATGGTGCAGTCTCTGGCCTCATGGCAAATGCTGGAAGGTAGAGCATGTGCACAGGAAGGATCACATCTCGAGCCAAAAAGCAGAGAGAGCTGGGTGGGGTGAGGCCCACGCTTTCACTCTGCTGAGAAGTACCAAGACGTCACTGGAAACCGACCTTATTCCTTTCAAGGGTATGCCCCCAATGACCTCAGGACCTACCAAAGGTTCTACTACTTCTCAATATTGCCAACTTCAGGAACAAGCCTGTGATCACATGGAACCATGGGTGACAGCAAAACCATATCCAGTCATAGCCATGGCCATCTCTCATATAAAAGAAGCATTGGGGCTGGGCATGGTGGCACACACCTGTAATCCCACTACTTGTGAAGTTGAGCCAGGGGATCCCAGGTTCAAGGCCAGACTCAGCAACTTAGCAAGATCCTTAACAACTTAGCAAGACCCTGTTTCAAAAAGGGCTGGGGGTGTAGCTTAGAAGAAGAATGCCCCTGGCATCCATCACCAGGACCACAAAACAAAGAAAAAATATAAGCATCAGGCCCCGTGTAACTACTCCTTCCTTTAGTTCACTTCCTGATCCTAATCTACAGTGTAGGAACCCTTGTGAGTTCCCTACACCACATATGTGCTAGTTTAAAAACTCTATTGCCCCTTAATTTCCCAAAGGCTCCTTTAACACCTTCCTATATTTTCCTTCATATTACTTTTGCACTTGTCGTTGCACATAGAGTATATTACATTAGGGAGTAAGGGAACACATCTCTCTTCTTGTCCTGTTAGGTGCCAGTGCTCAACACAATGTCTGGAATTATGTTGTCAAATTATACATGTTTGTTGTCTTTTAAGGTTGTGAGATCCACCATGAAAGAGGAGCTGGAGGCGGCACAGACTAGAACTACTATTTGTGATTTGTTCCGCACACCCAACATTCGTAAAATGACCTGTATCCTGTTGCTTCTGAGGTAGGACTCAGGGAGTACATGAGGAACAGTAAGAGATTAAAAACACGAGTCAATTTCTCATTTCCATGTTGACAATAGTGTTGTGGGATATCACATTCATTTGTAGATAAAAGGTGAGAGGAACATGAGGACGGATGCTTTCTTTGCAGTAAGACAGAGTATTATGTAGACCCATGGTGACTAATTACACAATGAGGAATTAATTATCAATGACATTGTCACTAGTTTCATTACTGGAGATTGATATTGAGATCTTCCACCAGAATACGGATTTTCACATTTAATTTTTAAAACATTTTCTTCCAGTTGAAGCAAATTAATAGCATGCAAAGACCATGAGCATATACAATTCCATTAATATGCTAATTTGTAATAATGCAACCAACACCAAATCAACCTGTAGAAATATTCACATTCTCTGAAACTTCTGCTTGTTATGCCCGGTCTGGTGTCACAAGGAGGAAGAGGAGGCTGACTGGATTTGGAGGGTCGATTTATTCAGCTACGGTTAAAACAGGCTTGCCAGGCTAAGGACACAGTCCAACGCAAAGTTAGGAGCTGTGACCCTGAACTAGTTTCACACAGAGTTTTTAAAGGCAAAAACCACACGCAGGTGATCGGGGATGGGGGGAGCTCGTTGCCTAAGTTACAGCCAATGGGGTGCTGACAAAACCAGTAGTCTGAAGTAAGCAGGAGTTGTGTTATTTTTTGATTGGCTTGAGCTAGGAAGGTATGTTATGTCTGGAACATGGCCCAACTTCCAGTTAGGAAGGTACGTTATGTCTGGAACATGGCCCGGTGCTTCCAGGATGTTGGGGTTAGGTAAGCAGGATGTTAGTGCATGCTTCAGGGGTTGTGCTACATGTTCTTTTCACTGATTGGTTGTTCTGGGCCTGAGGGGAATTCCAGATCAGGTTGAACATGGACTCACTCTTGTTAGGGCTCTCTAGGGCCTACATGCTCATTGATCTTCTATAACAATAACCTTGGCCATTGTCTCCCTTTCCTCTCCCTAATAAATAAAACCTAAGAATTATTCTGACTTGCATCACCACACAGAACTGTTGCCTGATTGTATTGTAAATCATCAAATGCATTTTACCCTTCATAATGGGCTCCTTTCCTTAAGCATCATTAATTCAAGACCCATATATTTGGTTCACGGAAGCCCTGGGTTGTTCTCCTTCCCACTGCTTTAGTATTCCTTAGAGAACACAAGACAATTTATTTATCTACTTTATTGCTTGTGGACTTTTGCTTGTTTTCAACTTTGTTAGCACAATGACTTCTGTGGACCATCTTGAACATCATCTCTTGGGGAATATAATAACTTACTTCATGTTAGGGTTAGGTGTAGAATGTCTGCTGAAGAATTCATGTATTAATGTTCAGGGTTGATGTAATTAAACCATGAGACTTGTAATCTTATCAGTGTGTTAATGTTTATGTTTTTATGGACATTTGGCTGACTTTGATTTCTTAATTTTTGTGAATTTTGCTTAAATTAATGTGAGGGTGGATATATTTCTTCGACATATTGATTTCAATTCCTTTAGATAGATAACCTAAAGTATTTAAGCTGAAGTATTTAAATACTTCAAAAACTTTTACTAAATACTAATGAAATATTTAAATACTTTTATTACTACATTGTTATTATGCAAAGTGAGGTTCCATGTGATACAATCATAAATGCACAAAGCTCTTGTACTTCTTTCCACGTCCCACCCCACTACCGCCTCTTCCCTCCTCGTACATACTAGCAAAACCACCAGTAATACATTTACATATTGCCAAAGCATTATTTGATCTGTTTCCTTCTTCAATCCTCCTTTCCCCCTGATCATATGATAACTTTATTTTTAGTTATTTGGGGAACCTCCACACTCTTTTCCAAAATGTTGTTATTATTTCCATTTCCAGCAGTGGCATACAAAGATTTCCTTTTCTCCACACATGTCCTCCCCAAAACTTACTCTTTTTCATTTGATAGTAGCTGTTCTAACTGGCATCAGGTAATACCTCAGTGAGTTTAATTTACATTTCCCTGATTTTAGTGGTACTGAACATTTCTTCATGTATCTGCAGTCCATTTGTATGCTTCTTTTGAGAAATAACTTCTTAGATTCCTTCCCAATTTGAAATTAGGTTCCTTTCTTTTTGCTCTTGAGTTATTTTGGTTTCTTTTATATTTTGGATGTTACTCCCTTATCAGATGTATAGTTTAAAAATATTTCCCTAAAAAATGTGGACTTATTTTTTACTTTACTTGTTTCCTTTGCTTTGCTCAAGCTTTTTATTTCGATGCAACCCCATTTCTCTATATTTAGCTTTTGTTGGCTCAAAGACTCAGGTTTCTGAAACCAGTCAGAAGAGTGGGAAAAGGCAGAGATAGGCATCAGGGTAAGGCTTACTTGCTGAGAACTGCTGTTAAATGTGGTGGTTGCTTTTACCATAATGTCTGTACTGATCCCTTTCTGAGTATATCATACAACAGGACTCTTCACCTTTTAATGATTGTCCTTCCTACTAGAAATCATTGATTTATTTCTCACTGTGCAGTTGATGCATAATTGTTTGCCTGGATTTTTAGATCTTCTCTTAGCCTTAGCCTTGGAGAATGAGATATGATCCTCTTTAGGGAGGGACATTCTCCCCAGGCAACCTCCAGCCTGGGATTTAAATGGCTTTTGATTATCTCTTGTTTCCACAGAAACCTGATCAGGTCAATGAGAAAGATACATGTATCTTTGCCCTGTGTCCATATAGTGTACCTAGTCATTAATCACTTTCTCTTTGCTCTGACTCCTCAGGTGATAGCCACCTCTTCTCATCTTAAATTTCTCAGACACTGGAACACTCTGCTACCAGGTTGAGGGGACACAGGTAGTCTCCTTAGAGAGGTATCTACTGGCAGAGGGAAAGTTCTCCATGGTAGTGAGGTTGGGGGTAGATAAGGGAGATTCAACATACAGACAGTTCTCAAAAAAGGAAATCTTATCCTAATTTCCAAGTTTTAATTCTCTTATGTCTAAGTCTCCTATATACTATCCATTTTGGTGACTGGTGCAAGCTATGTTTCTTTGTCATTGCAAATTGGATGCTTGGGGACTCACACAAATGAACAACAGGTGTCCTTTTCTCACATATTACCATGCAGTTATTTATAACTTTAAAATCACTACCTCAAAATGAAGTACTCTGCAACTCAGATCAAGCCTTTATTCTTGACTATTCACCAAAGACATCCAGGGACATAACATGATCAACAACTGTAGGACATGGGCTTTGACTCTTATAACATGTATCTTCTGTGTTTTGTTCCCTACAGACTTTTTAGCGCTCTACCCATTTATGGCATCCTAACTAACCTTCAGCACTGGGGAAACAACATCTTCCTGTACCAGGGACTTTGTGGAGCTATCGCCCTCTTCTCCCAAATTTTTGCACTGCTGGTACTGAATCGAATGAGTTGTCGAGTAAGCCACATATTGCTCAGGATTCTGGGAGGACTTTCCATTTTGGCCACTATATTTGTACCTCAAGGTGAGAGAAGACTGCACATTTGGGGAAAGGCGTATCTTCTCATTCCTCAGAGAATTAATTGTGTTAGTCATTCTTGTCTAAGGCCAGTGATAAAAAAAAGAGGTGCCAATTAAGGGTTAAATATTGTCAAAACCAATCTGAGGGTTTAGGACAAATTCTGCTAATAAGTTGTTGGGAAATGAGCCGAAGGTCAGCAAAGGTATATCAAGAGGTGTTTTTCTTAATCGCACTGAGGAAATGTCTCTGAAAGTGGGTGTCATTTATTCCTGGCACTTTCTTCCAAACTACTAGTAATTGATCACTTGACTGATGTTAATCCCGCTTTCAGTAATGAGCATGGAGTGTCTAGGTCTTGCAATTGCTCCTATTTGAGAACACACTCTGGTCACTTGCTGGGTGTGAGCTTTCTCATTAGCATGTCTTCAGCGACTTGCCTGCTCCCTGATCTCTATATATCCACACGTGTGTGATGTTAAATCATCATGATTTCACCCTTGATCGGGGTGACAGCAAAGAAGTAAAAATGCCTTGTTTCCAAGTAGAGAAGTGTGGAGTATTCAAGTTTAGGGATGTTTCAGACTCTTCATTAATTGTTCACATGATTGGTCTATCTTTTACAGTAATGGTATAGATACAGACAAAGAAAGACCAAATTTCTGTTAGATTCACATTTTCTTTTCCCTCTGGCAAATTTCAGATACATACCAGAGAGATTTGCTGCAATTAATGCAAATAATTGTATGCAGTTTTTGCCACCAATGTTGATTATTGCATACTTTTTGAGTTATCAACCACTCCACATTCTTTGCCTCTTTTCAATTTTCTAAAAAGGATTTCTGGAAAAAAATTATTGGTACTAGGGGTTAATCCCAGAGGCATTCTACCTCTGAACTTCACCCTCAGGTCTATATTATTTTTTATTTTAAAATAGGGTCTCACTAAATTGCTGATGGCCTCACCATGTTACTGAGGTAGGCCTTGAACCTGCGATCCTTCTGTCTCAGCCTTCCAAGTACTGGGATTACAGGTATGCACCACCATGCCTGGCTCTACAATTATTTAAAAAATGCAAATGACCCATAGATTTTTTTTTTTTTTTGCGGTACTGGGGATTGAACGCAGGGGCATTCTACCTCCGTGCTACACCCCCAGCCCTATTTTTTATACTTTATTTTGAAACCAGGTCTCATGAAGTTGTGGAGGGCCTCACTAAGGAGAGAGAAAGAGAGAGAGAGAGAGACAGGGAGAGAGAGCGAGAGAGCTGAGGCTGGCCGAAAACCCAGATCCTCCGGTCTCCGCCTCCCAAAGTACTGGGATTACAAGCATGTGCCACCACGCCTGGCTCATAGATTTTTTTTTTTTATTAACTCAGTGAATGTTGCTTCCTTTGACACAGATTTCAGAATCTCACTGGTCTCTTCTTCTCTTCAGAAATGCAGACCTTGAATGTAACTTTGTTGTCTCTGGCAATGTTCTTTAGTAGTGGTGCTATGGGCAGACTTAATGTCCTCAATTCAGAACTCACCCCAACCATACTCAGGTATGAGAGTTATGCATGATTTGGTGGTTGTGAATTGTGCTGAAATGGACATGGTTATGAAAAGGAGGATTGAGGAAAGAAACAGTTGAAATAATCTTATTTTTGTATATAAAGGAATAACTGCCAATCTAACATGTACAGGGAGGGAGAAGGAGGGAGCAGGGTGTGATGTGGAGGGAAATACATCAAGTGATATGTGCATGTATGTTTGTTTCACTTTTAATCTCACTAAGATGTATAATTAAATTGCTCTAATAAAATTATTTCTCAAAGCCAGAAAATAAAAGTTAAAAAGGAGTGAATTATCCATGCCCTGCCAGGGAACATAATAGAACTTTATCAGCTAATTGACATTTACTAAGGGAATAAACCTGAGACCAGTTTATTATACAAGCAATGGCACTACTAATATGCTAACAAAATTATAATCAATGCTTATTGAAAGTTGACTTTGGTCCATGGTGTATGCTAAGTAGCACCTTAATGCATCATCTCATTAATCTTTTTGACCACTTATCTAGTAGGTGTAATGTATAACATTCTGTTGCTTAAAATGATAAACATGAGTCTTAATTCACTTTGAATCTGACAAAATAATTAGAAAATCATAGGGAAGTCAAAAAAGCAAGTGTCTTTCCATGTATCTAATGACTGTGTCTTGTTGCCATCCATTATCAAGTCAAAGAAATGTGTCATGAACTCATGAACTACATGTGTGTATTTTTACCCTATTATTATGTTTTCTCATTTATCCCCCAGGGCAAGAGCTGCAGGTCTGAATACAGTATTTACTATGTTGGGGTCTACACTGGCTCCCCTCTTGATGACCTTAGTAGTATTTTCTGCTATTTTGCCGTGGATCCTGTATGGAGTCACGCCCATGATAGTTTGTCTTGCTGTGTTCTACCTTCCTGAAACGAAGAATATGCCTCTGCCTGACACAGTACAGGATGTAGAAAATAAGTGAGTGAAACACTCATATATATAATATCCCCTGATATATATCATATATATCATATATTATATGATATATAATCATCCCCTGTGAGGAGTTGTGGGCCTTAGAACTCTGACAAGCAAGGCAAAATCCATGTGGGGCCTAGAGATTTCCATGAAGGCTGAGCTTTTCCTGGGCCACTTCCACTTCTCTTTCACTCACAGTAGAGTCATCTGTGTCCACTGTGAACTCTAACCCAAATTGCAGACCCTCTTTGCCCACCACTCATTGGTAGATTTAGTGGTAACACGACAAAAATTAGTTCTTTTGATGGTGGGTTCAAGCTGTTCTCTTTGTAGACACATATGCATAATAGTAGTTAGTGACTCTTAGAACCGTAAGAGCTTGAGATGGTGGGGAAGGAAATAAAGTAGTAACTGAAGGAAAGAAGCGCGTAATATCACATAGAATTAGAGGCCCTCTTTGAGAAGATAATAAAGGAAATTTATGACATTGTCATGCCATTGTCTATGAGATTGTCAGGCTTGCTACCCAAAGTAATGGAAAGATTGAGAATAGAGAAAAAGAAGAACCTAGGAAATTTACTTTTTATTTTATTTATTTATATATTTATTTACTTATTCCTTGATTTATGGTTCTGGGGACTGAACCCAGGGACATTTTACCTCTGAGATACATCACCAAATGCCTTCTTTTTTATTTTGAAACATGATCTCCCTAAGAGTGTGAGGGTGTCGTTAGTTGCTGAGGCTGAACTCAAACATGCAATCCTCCTATCTCAGCCTCCCAATACTTGGGATTTCAGGTGTACACCACCACACCAGGATAGAAAATGCATTTCTAAAGAAGACAAATAGTATATCTGTGTCCTAGGGTGTCCATAATAAAGTACCACTGAAGCGAGCAGTTTAAATATTAGTAACTCATTATATCACAGTACTGTAGGTTAGACGTCTGAGATCAAGTTGTTGAAAGGGCCATGGTCTCTCTGAAGGCTCTAGGGAAGTATCTGTTTCAGGCCTCTCTCCTTGCTTCTGGTAGTTTCTAGTCTTCACCTGGCATCGTCCTGTGTGGGTCTCCCTGGTCCAATTTTCTCCTATTTATAAGGGCACCAGGTATATTGAAATAGGGCCCACCCTATTCTTAATGACCTCAGCTTAATTAATTAAATCCACAATAACCCTATTCTGAGTAAGTTCACATTTGAGGTACTTAGAATTAAGACTTCAACATATAAATTTAGTAGGTGTGGGTGGAGCCTCTTGTGGTAGCATGTGCCTGTAATCCCAGTACTTGGTAGGCTGAGAAAGGAAGATCACAGGTTTGAGGCCAGCCTCAGCAACTTAGTAAGACCCTGATTAAAAATTAAAAATAAAAAGCTATGGGGGTGAAGCTGGAGGTAGAATGTCCCAGGGTTCAATTCTCATTACCAAAAAACAAAACAAAAATTTGGTGGAAGTAGGGGATAATTTAACCCATAACTAATGGTGAGTCCAATTAATAATTTTAATCTATTCCCTACTTTACTAAATGCATCATTGGCCAGACATCTAAAGAGACTTAGAGAGAATAACTATTTTCAAAACTACCTTCTTGGATCTGCACACACACTGGGTACTTTTCTAGAATAAGTAGCAATCCATGAGGAATAATCAGTTATAAAAACTGATGATCAGATGATCAGTTTGCACAGTTGTTCCTGGAGGAATACACTTATTTTATCTTTTTCTGTTTTGTTTTTAATGTTTATTTTTGTTCATTCCTTTGTTGATTGGTTGTTTCTATTCTGCTGTTTCAGGAAAAAAATTAGAAGAAAAGTAGAGAAGGAAGATTCATCCATAAAAGTGACCAAACTTTAAGAAGATTTCATGAGCTGGTTTTTAAAAGAAATTCAGAGAAAAACACAGGAAGATAACACTCAGGAGTTTTCCTTTATATCGACAAACCAGCAAGAACACATACTGCTGAAGCGAATCCTAACTACAATGATAGCATTCATTTGAAATTTTCTATAAAGTAATTTATATGGGTATGTAATTCTATGAATAGTCCAATATTTGGGGGAAGTAGTTGAAAACGTTTAAAATTTACCAATAAAGTGTTGGTAGAGAAGATGATTCAGAAACAAAAGAAAACTGTGGAATTAGGATGTGACTGCCTGGATATTGAGCAGCATCTGATGAACTCACAGAGCTGCACAATCAGAGCAGTAACCAATGTGCAACAGAAATCAAAAGAAGTCCAGAAACACACCAACATACATGTACGTGATACATGGCATTCTGACATGATGAATCAATAGGAAACAGAAAGAGTGTGGACCAAATACCCTTAATTAGCTCTCTGCAAATACACTCACTCAAATGACAAGAATGATAACTTTTTTTTGTTTGCTTGTGGTGGTACTGGGGATTGAATCCAGGAACATTCTGCCTCCAAGGTATACCCCCAGGCCTTTATTATTTTTTGTTTTTGAAACAGGGTCTTGCTAGTTTTCTGAGTCTTACTGCATTGCTGAGGCAGTCCTTAAACCTGCAATCCTCCTGTCTCAGTCTCCCAAGTACTCTCATGTTCTACCATACCCCACTCAATAATGACTTTTTTATGGTAGAATTTTAAATGATTATTACATTTTCTATACAATTTTCTTTCCTCATAATTTAAACAATTAGCATATCTCAAATTAAAATATTATAAAAATATTGTCAAAATAGGTCGGCTGCCAGGGTAAGCAATTTTCAAAATGTATATATATACATTTTTAATCACTGTAAATTAAATAATATTCAAAATATTGTGACTACTCAGTGTATGAATGTAGTGATAAACCAGATAATTTTGTTCTTTGTGGCTGAGTAAAACTGCATTGTTTGTGTGTACCACATTTTCTTTATCTGTTCTTTTGTTCATAGACACCTAGATTGGTTTCATCACTTGGCTATTGTAAACTGTGCTGCTTTAAACATGGGTAATCATATACTACTATAATATTCTGGCTTTAACTCTTTCAGAAAAATACCAAGGAGTAGTATATCAGGGCCATGTGGTGGTTCTATTTGTAGTCTTTTGAGGAACCTCAATACTGATCTCTATAGTGGTTGTACTCATCTAAAATCCCACCATAATATACAAACATTTCTCTTTCCCCACATCCTTGCTAGCATTTATTACTCTTTGTATTCTTGATGATTTCCATTTGAACTGGAGCTAGTGGAATCTCAATGTAAATCCCACTATCATGTATGGGGAGGGAGGAGGGGAGGGAAAAGGAAGGGAAGGGGAAGGAAACAGATCAAATAATGTGATGTGCATATATGAATGTATCACAATGGACTTCACTACCATGTACGACGACAAGACACTAATAAAAATGTTAAAAATTATAAAAGTAGTGGTAAGGTAATTTAAGACCAATCTACTTCACCAAAATATAAACTTTAATTTTCAAGCAGAAAAATTTTAAAAGTGCTACTGATTCTCAGTGTGGGTGATGGCACATTGTAATAGACAGTTATGAATGTCTGATAAGAGCATGGGCCAGTCAATGGGTAAGGGTGGATAGTCACACCCTGTGCCCGTTTGCTGTTTTTATGGATCGTGGCCCCCTTAGCACAAGTGCTGGGGGATTTTGAGACTTTTGTTTAACTTGCCAAGTTTCTGGCTGGAGATTCTTGGAGTTACAAAAAAAAAGGAATTTAAAATAACTGAGGATATGGCTTGAAGGTAAAATGCCTTTTGGTTCAATCCCCAGTACTACAAAAAAAAAAAAAAAAGAAAGAAAAGAAGAAGGAGAAGTAGAAGGAGAAATACGAATGGCCAATAAATACATGAAAAAAAATCAACATCATTACAATCATGGAGATGCAAATCAAAACTACACTGAGATTCCATCTCACTCCAGTTAGACTGGCTATCATCAAAAATAAAACCCCCAGCCCTATTTTATTCTTATGTTTTGAAACAGGGCCTCACTAAGTTTCAGAGGTCCTCACTATGTGGCTCAGACTGGCTATGCACCTGCGATCCTCCCAGCCTCCCAAGTACTGGGATTACAAGCATGAGCAACCATGCCTGGTCAATCAAAATCTTTTCAAAGAAAAATTGGAAACCTCCTCAGTTTTCTGAGTAAATTAGAATATATCTGCTAAATCTGCTTCTACTTCTGCCAATAGAAATTTTAAATATAACTATATATTACAGATGGGGAAACTTATTATAAGTGAGAAAAGCAGAGAACAATCCAAAATGTGTAATACGACACTGTACTCATGGGGAAAAATACAGGTCAGGACACTAAGCCAAATATTCATATTGCTTTCTATGTGTGTTACAACTGAAAAGAGGCTTTATGATGTAAACTTTCATGTTTCTAAAAATTTCCTGTGAAGAACATTTAGATCTATAGTGAAAAGAAGTTATAAACAGTATTTGTGTATTTTCAATTTCTTCATCCCAAGGGGGAGGGTATTGGGGGCCTTGGGGATTTAAAACTTACCCTCTTCTCACCATCCCTTACCACGTCCATGAAGCTAAGGCTGGTATCTCACTACTGAGCCCACACCCACCAAGAGCTTTTCACTTCACAAGACAAAAAATGAGAAACTGGGTGAACTGAAAAATATTGTGAACATTGCAGAGATGTAGAAATAACAAAATGACTTACAGAAGTCATGAATACCTTCATCACCCCTGAACTATGCATGCAGGATATGACAGTAATATGCACCTAAAAGACTAAGAAAATAGAATAGATATACTCCCACCAAAATTCCAGAGAGGTCCTTAATAGGTCACATGTGTAACAGTTATGATTGGTACTGCAAAGGCTTGGGAAACTGGATGGAGGTTGGAAATATAACCTACAAATGTGTGTGGGAGCTTACATCATAAAACTAACCAGGTATATAC
This sequence comes from Glis glis, assembly GCA_004027185.1. NCBI lineage: Eukaryota > Metazoa > Chordata > Mammalia > Rodentia > Gliridae > Glis > Glis glis. The sequence continues at coordinate 19,777 of PVJS01016060.1, forward strand.
CCTTTTAAAGCAAATGTATTTCTTCAAAGTATGTACAAGCACCCAGGCACTGAAGAGTCATAATTGTTAATGGTATAATCCAAAATTACCTGGAACACCAAAAACCAGAAAAATTCCAACTCAGGATGGAAAAGGCAATCAGCAGAGTTGCCAGATTATTATCTTTTACTCAGTCATAAAGAAGCTCTGCTTTTAAACTCTGTCATGTTGTGAGGGAGGGTCCCAATCAAGACCAATCAGACCACAAAAGGTGTTAAATGAGAGTCTTTATTACTGGCCAGTAAGACTACACAGGCATGAGAGCCAAGTGCAGTACTTGACTGCCCTCCATTGTTTTCTTATACAGGGTAAGATATAATACAAGCTCAGGGTGAAACTGAGGTTCCCATGGCAGAGGGGGTGAAGCCCCTACGGTTCCCATAGTATTTAAGTAAACCAAGCATAACGAAAGTACAGAAGCAAGAATAGGCAGTTCGCAAGATAACAATGACACAATGAATTACAAAATGATGTTACAACAATCCATTAACTATCCTGCCAATGTCCTGGTTTAATTTTTTCAAGGCCAATTTCCCTGTTTTAGGGCCAGGTTTGAGGTCATTCTGAGTAACAAGTATGGAGTCACTCTAGCTAACAAGTTACTCTGGCTAACAAGCTCTAACTACGCATCCTCACTGTCACATAATTCCACAAACTGTTATATCATTTGCAGGAAAAATGGATGGAACTAGAGAATATTATGCTAAGTAAGATCAACCAGTCTCAGAAAGTCAAAGGTCATACATTTTCTCTCATGTGTAAAAGCTAGAGAGAAAAGAGGAAAGAAAGGGGATTTCAGATAAATGAGGAGATAGACCAGTGAAATAGTGGAAGGATACTGGGGAAGGGAAATGGGGAGGGGAAAAATGAGGAAGGGAACAGTTCAAATAATGTCATGCCCATATATGAAAGCATCACTACCAATCTCACTAACATGTATGGGGAGGGAGGAGGGAGAGAACAGGGTCGAATGCGGAGGGAAATACCCCAAGTGATGTGTGTGCAGGTATATTTATAACACTGTGAATTTCGCTGTGATGTATAATTTCAATGTGCCAAGAAAAGTATAAAAAATTTAAAAATCAGATCTCATAGAGAAGGGGCATAAGTAAAAATGGTAAGTCAGAAAGCTTCATGATTTTGTTCTCCTACCGAAACATTAGAAAAAAAAATCCAGAAGAAAAACTCAGGTTAGAAACATGGCAGATTAGGAAGCTCCCGATTCTCCCTCTACAAACTAATGCACCAAGTAAACATTTCACAATGGATTAATTCCCTCATAAAAAGGTAGAGACCAGGTGAGAGACTTCAATCCATCAGGCAACTGGGCAAATATCCACATTAAACAGGTGGAAAAGCACAGTAGGCAGGGACCCCACCCTGGGCACTCTATTGTAGGGTTGGCAAAGGAATCCTGGTTTCTCCCTGTGGAAAGGAATGCTCTTGACTTCATATATAGGGCCCTGCTGTTAAGGTCACCCAGCTTTTACTCTGAATTCACCAAGTACAGCCATGGAGGGGTTAGACATATTCAGGTCTCTCTACACCACAGAGAAAAAAAGCAGAGGTTTAATATGAATGATTCAAACTCTTTAAGGGATTCCATCCCCCTCCCCAGCAGCAGCACTGAGAAGGTACTTAAAAAGCACAATCCCCCATTTAACCTTTGAACAGGTTTATGAAACACTCCTACAATGACTACTTGAAAGCCCAAGTTCTAAGTAAATCACATCAGAGAGTGTAGGTTATTAACCTGACATCCTAGGCAGAATTTGCACTAACATCAAAAGCCCAGCATTCACAATATCCACCTTGTGTACCCATGCCTGGCAAGTGACTGGCCTCTGCATGTTCTGTACCACAGGATGAAAACCAGCATTTATATACAGGCATGCAAACTCCCCCAGGGACTTCATGCCCCCTGGAACAGTGCACAGGGGATAAAAACCACAACTCCCTGTTCCTCCCATGAAGGGATTTAGGATAGACATGGAGATATACCATTTTTAAAGTGATTTCCCAAAGGATTCCATCCCAGTAGCTCTGGAAGCACAAGAGAATAAACATGTGAGTCTCCCTCGAGCACATAACAAAGAGATGGTTTTAAAAATATATTTAAATATTCCCAAGGACTACATCTCTTTGGAGCAGTGCAAAAAGAAACAGGAAGGTGAGGTGCAGGTCCCATTTTCTCCTTGGGAGATGCTTATGGCATACAATCCTAGTGGTTACTTGATGCTCTTGTTTCTAAAGAGTATCCATCAGAGAGCAGGTGGAGTAAACATATTAATAGCACTTTGATAGCTGGAGCCAGAGCTCACCACTTCATGAGACTTCCCTTTGACTATGTCAGAGATAAATCCAGTCCACCCATTCTTTCTACAAGTAGTTTGGTCACACAACATTTGTGGAGAATGTGACTGCCAGAAACAGGTTAACATTTGCCTTGAAAAGGTCTGAGGGTCATGGGAAGTCATGATTAGACTGACGAACTAGCTGAAAGCAGCCTGTTCCTCCAAGGTAAATGTTCTTGTGTCTCTTGCCAGCACCTACTCCCAAATATCCTGCTTGTCAAACATTGTCTCAAGGATCTTTTACACATCCTCAGTGGTTTTATTGCTAATCACTATCTCAAAGACTCTACAATTATTCTGTGGCCAGACCAGTTAAACGTTAACCCCTAGCCCTCACTGCACATTTACTAGTTAAAACTTTACCTCCCAGGCTCTGCATGCATGCAGTAGCATCCATACCTCCCCCTCCCCCTCAAGAATGAATAAAAGGTGTGGACCAGTGTCTAGCAGGGCCTTTGCCTAAGACTGAGGTCCCCTGGCATGCCCCTCTCAATCTGCTCTATGTCTGTGTCATTCTTTTCCCCTCAGGTGTGCCTCAGGATGGTAACCGACAAACACGCACTGTAATTTCTGTAGTACCTAACTATAAACCATCTCCTTAATGACCTGATGCTGGAAGTAAAGGCAGTTTTGTTATCCTGAGAAATCAAGAATCACAGAAAACAAATAGATAGATGATATATTAGATAGATGATGATGATGATAGATGATAGATAGATAATGACAGATAGATGATAGATGAAAGATAGATAGATACATACATACATACATAGATGATAGATAGATAGATAGATAGATAGATAGATGAAAGATATAGATAGATGATAGATATAGATAGGTGATAGATAGATAGGTAGATAGATGATAGATAGATAGATAGATAGATAGATAGATAGATAGATAGATAATCCTACTGTTCTAATTCCAGCAGGTATCCCTCCACAATCAGAAGGTCCAACCAGAATGTGAGTATAGATATTTCCCACATATTCTGTCCTTGGCTTAGTGCAGAAATAGTAGACAATAAACACCTGCACTCAGCCTCACCATGAAGATAGAACGAACTGGAATGCATGTTCGACACCCTAAAACTTCCAGCTATAACTAAAGGGTCTGGCTCCTATTAGGTACTGACAATATGCGGCACATCCTGAGATCCAGCAGGTCACCAAAAACAGAGATAACAGTCTCAAGAAACTGACTCAAATGAAGTATTTTGTGATTTACTTGAAAAGAAATTTAAAATATGTTCATAGAGTACCATAGAGCTCATGTTAGCAATGAAAAAACAATCTAAGAAGTTTAATAACGACATAAAAAGGATTTTTTTAAAAACCCTGCCAAATAGAAAACATAGATCTGAATAATACTGAAACAGAACCACAAAGTTTAGTAAAAAGGGTTAAAAAAGAATAAATTAAGCAGAAGAAAGAATTGGTGATCTTGAAGGCACATCACTGGGAATTGGATTGATATGAGGAACAAAAAGAAGAAAGAATAAAAATACTGAAGCTAGATTAAGAGATTTATGGCATACCATCAAGCAGAACAAGTTACATATTATTGGAACACCAGAGGTAGAAGAATGAAAGAAATGAAAATGTATTCAGAGGAATAGTGTCAGAAAATGTTTTAAGAGTTTGGATAAGGAAATAGAAAGCCAGATACAGGAAACCCATAACTAGACACTGAGCGAGGTGAATCCTGACATCCCCACCATTACACACCATAGTAAAACTGTCCAAAGGTTAAGGCATAGAGAGAGTGTTGAAAGCAATAGGAGAAAAGTGAATCATCCTCAGTGGACTTCTCTAGAGCAACCTTGCAATCCAGAAGGGAGTGGGACGATATATTAATAATACTGAAAGAAAGAGACTGCCAACCAAAAAATACTACAAATAACAATCCCGCATTTCAAAAATGAAGAGTTGATATAGACTTTCTCAGACAAACAATGCTAAAAGAGTTTAGTAACACTAGGCCTATATTACAAAAAATGCAAAAGGATGTTCTTTTTAAAAAAATATTGGTGCATAATAATTATACCTAATAGTTGGAATTATTGTGATATATTTTTACGTGTACATATCATAATTTGATCAATTCTATGTGGTAGTACCTCCCCTTGCTATTCTTCTCCTTCTTCCCTCTCACTCCTTCATCTATCCTATTGATCTCCCTTCCATTTTCATGAGATACACTTTTTTCCTTTTTTCTCTCTAGCTTCCACATCTGAGAGATAACATATGACCCTTTACTTTCTAATTCTGTCTTAATTCACTCAGCATGATGTTCTCCAGTTCCATCCATTTACCAGCAAATGACATAATTTTGTTCTTCTTTATGGCTGAGTAAAACTCCATTGTGTATATATACCACACATTCTTTATCCATTCATCTAGTGATGGCCATCTAGGCTAGTTCCATAACTTGGCTATGGTGATTGTGCCCATATAAACACAGGTATGCATGTATGTATATGCAGACTTAATTTCTTTTGGAGAAATACCGAGGACTGGTATAGCAGGATCATATGGTGGATCCATTCCTAGACTTTGAGAAACCTTCATACTTATCTCCATAGTGGTTGTATTAATTTACAATCCCACCACTAGTGTCTAAAAGTTCCTTTCCCCACATCCTCAACAGCATATAATATTATTTGTGTTCTTGATGATTATCATTCCAACTGGGATGAGATGGGTGAGTTTAATTTGCATTTTTCTAATTGCTAAAAATATTGAATATTTTTGTATATTTGTTGACCATATTTCATCTTTTGAGAAATTTCTATTTAGCTTATTTTCACACTGATCAATCTATTTTGTGTTTTAAATTTTTTGAGTTGTTTATATATTCTAGATATTAGTCCTCTGTCAGAGAAGTATCTGGTAAAGATTGTCTCCCATTCTGCAAGCTCTCTCTTCAAATTCTTCATAGCTTCCTTTGATGTGAAGAGGGTTTGTAATTTTATGCCATTCCACTTATTGATTCGTGGTTTTATTTTCTGAGTTTTTGAGGTTTTATTGAGGAAGTTGCTGCCTGTGACTATATGTTGGGTAGTTGATCCTAAGTTCTAGTGATTGTAAAGTTTATTGTCTAATTTCAGGTCTTTGATATATTTTGAGGTTATTTTTTGTGCAGGGAGAGAGATAAGGGTCTATTTTCATTCTTCTACACAAGGATATCCAGTTTTCCCAGCACTTGTTGAAAAGGCTGTCTTTTCTCTAAGTTTTTAGCACCTTTGTAAAGGATCAGCTGGCTGGATTTGTCCCTGCATCTTCTATACTATTCCATTGGTCTGAGTCTGTTTTTATGCCAATACCATGCTGATATTTTTCCTATAGCTCTGTAGTATAATTTGAAATCAGGTATTTTGATGCCTCTAGTGTTGTTCTTATTGTTCAGTATTGCTTTTGCTATTCTGGGTCTTTTCTTTTTCCATATGAATTTTAGGACACTTTTCTGGTTCTGTGAAGAATGTCATTGGTATTTTGATGGAGAGTGTATTGAATCTGTATATTATTTTTGGCAGTATGCCCATTTTAACAATATTAATTTGCCTATCCAAAACATATGAGTTATGTCTATATTCTAATGTCTTCTTTTATTTCTTTCTTCAATGTTCTAAAATTTTTATTAGAGAGTTTCTACCTTCTTGGTTATATTTATTCCTAGGGCTTTTTACTTGCTTATTTTAGTTGGTTTTTTTCTTTCATTTCCTATTCTTTCTCCTTTTTTATTCTTTTTTTTTTTGCTATTGCAAATGAAGTTTTTTTCCAGATTTCTTTTTCAGTAGATTTGTGGTTGGCATTTGGAAAGACTATTGATTGTATAAGAGCAACACACACACACACACACACACACAAGCAGGGGTGTCAGGAAGGGTAAGAGCCATGCTAAACCAGGACATATTGAAGAACCCTCTTGCCGGGGGCCGAGTCAGGGTCCAGCTGTGGTTGCAGACAGTGAGATTCCCAGTGGGGATAAAGCATGTGGAGCCACCATCTGGAGGAGAACAAACAGAAAACAGCAACTGTTTTCTCTAGATCTGTTCTTATATAGTGTCCTGCACAAAATGGCGCTCACCCACATCAGTGGGATGTGCACATGCATGTTACACTTTGCTTAATCATTGCACATAACTATAAGCAATGTGAATTAAGGACATTTCCCTCTCCATCTACCCTTCTTGCAGAATATGAACTGGTGGCTCCCAATCTCTGGGATCTTCATGACCCCCCTAATCAGGAGATCAGAAGACTTATTAGAGTTGCAGGGCCCTTAGAGGAGTCCCATCATTCCCTGGGTTTCTTTTGACCTTGCAGGGCAAGGACCAAAATATTGGCTGTTTTTCCTTAGCCTTTTTATTTTCTTATTGCTTTCCAAATCACAGTTGTTGATCATCCAGAAGGGCAGTTTCACCAATCCTTTTTAATGAATAGGGGTCACTATTAGAGCCTATCTATCTTGCGGGTGATGGCTATCATCTCAGAACACTGTCTAGGTTATTTTGTTAAAAGTTGTACTTCTGTAATATGTTATCAGACAGCAGTTATAAAGTTTTATAAGGAAAATAGAAAACAAAATTATTAGGAATAAAACAAGTCCAGTTTGTATAGTAGTTCTGACAATATTAGATGATATAAATAAATCCCCATTTGTTTCCTTGTGATTGGCCAATTTTTTTTCTCTCCTTGTTCCCTCCCTTCTGGTGTTGCCCCCTCCTCTCTCCTCCATTTTTTTTTCTTGCTGGCTGTACTTGGAGCATCTTGGGAATAACACATAGGCATACTACACTGTTCAAAGCCAAGAAGCTCTAACTACACATCATCACATTCCCCACTGGTTCTAGGGCATGTGTCAAATCATAGACTCATCATTGTTTGGTAGGGGGTTATATTGCCACCTTAAAACAAGGATCTTTACTGTATTTATCCTTCTTTTGACATAATTAGTAAAACAATTAATTAAACAGGGTCTAACTGTTAAGGCTACAAGCAAAAGGATTAGGGGTCCTGCCATGGCTGTAATTGGGGTTGTAAGCAAAGGGGACCAGGAGAATAGAGACTGGTACCAATTATCTGACTCATGTCCTTTTTTTCCCTTTAAATTGTTCCATACTAGTGCCAAACTTTTTTTAACCACCCCAGACTGATTAGCATAAAAACAGCAAGTTTTTCCTAAGGCCATGAAGAGTCCACCCTGTTTCATAAGTAAGAAATCTAGCCCTCTACAATTTTGGAGTACTACTTCTGCCAGAGAATCTACTTGGGACTCTAGCCTGGAGATAGAGTTTTCCAAGTGACCCAGATCTTTATTTGGGTACTTAGTTCTTTAAAATTCTTATCTCCCACTATTAGGGCTGATGCCCCTATGGCAGCCAAACTGGCTATCCCTGCCCCCACCAGGAGGGGCACCAATATATAGATTGCCCTTCGCACTCGAGCCAACTTGGGGTTCAGGCTAAGATGGACTCATCTTTCTTCTCCACTATAAACCAATACTTGTGGCACAACATATACCAGGACACAAAGAATATCTCCATTTTCTTGTCTAAACTGATCAGAGGGGACACATTTAGTTAGACCAATGGTGCAGGTTAGCCATGTAGTCTCAGGGGCTCTGAAGACAACTTGTGAGCCAACACTCATGTTGGCATAGAGACTGTTTCTACAGGTATCCTTATAGGGGTAGCTGTCTAGATAATAGCCAGGTGATATGAAAAAAGTCCCCTGCCCTTGGAGATCCCCTAGAGTAAGTCGGGGATGGTTCCAGCTGCACCCAGCATCCTCTGATGACTGGATAAGCATCTTGTTTGACACTATGCCTTCACAGTAGCATGGTCTGTGGTCTAGGTATAACCAACAGTCTCAGCCCAAATTTGGCACAGAGTGAGTTAGTAATTTGTGTACCTTTGTTAAGGTCTCTATCATGGAGGAGAGTGTCTCAGGGTTTGGGTCAGGACTTGTACCTGTTGGGGGCACCATAGGGAGGCTTATGGGGCTTTCCAGGGTATGAGGCTTCATTGGAACGGGCAGGTACAGATTTTGATTAGGCCCAATGGGGTGTGGGGCCACACGTGGGTGCCTTTTTTGGATGGTGAACTCACCTCCAGGGTCCCTCCCAGTGACATACAGTCTTATGCCCCAGGTCTTGCCTGTTTCCTAGTAGTGGTGACTACTTGATGTCCAACTCAAGACCTTAATTGTTAGAGGGTTACAATTTCCTGGGGTGCACTTTTTGGGTGGGATCCCTTGGTCTATCCTGATATGTGGGTCCCTGTGTTTCCAAGAGGTCTCCGTTTCACAGACCCATTCTCCACAATGGCAATGACCTTCCCATTTGCAATCTGGGTTCTTTAAGGCAGGGCAGGCATAAAACTGAGTCCCCTGGAGACTTCTTTCAAAGCTTAGGTCTCCACAGCCCCGTTTGGCAGTGGTGTGGATGTGAACTGAGGGCAACCAAACACTTAACGTCATGAGAGTACAGAGATCTACCTTAAAGATAGGTTGGTCCTTAGTGGAGATGTTTGCTATCAGGGCCCCATTCCCAGTCTTTCTGATCTCCCAACTCCAGGCAAGAGGGCTAGTGAAGGATTCCCTTCCAGGAATGAGTACCATCCACAGGAGACCAAAGGTCATCAGGAAACCCGTTTGAGTCTTATCTTTAGCAGGTCAGAGGTTTCTTGATGGTCCATTTTCCTTCTTCTTCCGCAGCCTTTTTTTTAACTGAGTGTAATGGATCCAGGAAGAGACTCCAGACACCTTCACCACTGTTGGGGTGGTGAGGACTACAGGATACGGGCCTTTCCAGGAAGGTTCTAGGGTCCAAACTGGAATTTTCTTGACCCACACCAAGTCCACAGGCTGGAACTGGTGGGCCAGCTCCGAGGCAGGTTAGAGATCTATTCCTTAGACCACCTGATGGGTGGCCTTTTGGGTCTGCTATAGAGCCTGCAATGACTTGATAATGGAGTGATTAGTTATCACTTTCTTTTGTATATCTCTTAATTTGGGGAGTATAGGTGGTGGTCTCCCAGACATGATTTTATAAGTGAAACCTTCTCAGTAGGGAGTACACCTGGTCCTAAGGGGGAAAAGGGAAGGAGATTGGCCCAACTTTCACCTGTCTCTATAACCAATTTGGCCAAAGTTTCCTTTAAGATCCTATTCATTCTCTCTACCTGTCCTGAGCTCTGTGGTCTACAGGCACAAAGTAATTTCCAATGTATCCCTAATGCCCTTGTCAGATTTTGAGGAATCTTGGCCATGAAGGCTGGGCCATTGTCGGACCCCAGGGCAGGGGCAGGCAGAATCTGAGAACTAATTCTTGGAGTAACTTCTTGGCTACTATGGAAGCTGTCTCAGTCTGGGTGGGGAAGGCCTCCACCCACCCGGAGAATGTGTCCACAAACACCAGGAGATATCGGTTCCCAAAGACAGTTGGTCTGATTTACAGTCTAAATGGGGTATATGATACATGGGTTGGAGGAGTTCAGTAATCTTTGTAGTCCCTTGATGTGTTGCTTGGTGGAGTTGAGTCACCAAGTGTCATCTTAAGGCTGCTGGAAGGACAGGTCTTCCATCTGGCAATGTTAACCATTCTGTTTCCTTCTCACTTAGTGCCCTCCTGTTGTTCCTAGGCCTCTTCTTTTTGTGTATAGATAGGTCTCTGTGGCAGGCTAGGCTCAGGCATCATGACCAGGATCATGAGGGGCCCCACTGGTTCTAGGGTCAGCCCTCTTGCAGCCAGATCTACTGCCCTGTTTAATCTTTTCCTTTCCAGTTGAAGTGAGGAGCCCTCTTCTTTTTGGTACAGTGCCCCACATATGTGTATGGTGGCGAAGGTGTGTCGGCTGTCATTATACACATAATGGCCTTGTCTTTTTCCCACCTGAGTGCCTGTGTTAGGGCTGAGTTCAGCCTTCTGGGCAGATGTCCCCTGGTTGAGGGACTGGGCCCCAATAGTCTGGTCCTTTGTGACAATTGCAGCCCCGGCATACCTGATGCCGTCTTTGCCAAAGTTGCTCCTGTCTGAGTACAGTACCTCTTCTGCCTCTGGCAGTGGGGCCTCAGTCAGGTCTGGTCTGGTGGATTGGATCAGGTCGGTCACCTCGTGCAGTTATGCAAGGGCTGCTCCAGATTATCATCCAGTAGCAGGCTTGCTGGGTTGAGGGCCGAAGTTCTGAAAAACCTTATGTGGGGCTGATCCAGGAGAAGTGCCTGATAATGAGTCACTTGGGCATTAGACCTCCATCTCTCTGGGGTTCCCCCTAGAAGGGCCTCAGCTGAATGCAGAGTAGTCAGGAGCAGTTCCTGTCCCAGAGTCAACTTGTCAACTTTATTTTTTACAAGTATGGTAGCATCCACAGCTTTAATATAGGCTGGCCATCCAGCTGAAATGGACTCTAGCCTCTTGGACAAGTTCCAAGGGTAAAAGGCAGTTCTGCCGGTTGTGTCCTGGATACTAGCTGTTGGGGCATTGTGAGTCCTAGAGGTCTTTTCAGCACTGAATATGCTGCTCTGGTGTCTACAAGTAATTGAACAAGTTTGCTCCCAATCTTTACTGTTACCATGGGCTCCCAGAGGCTCAATGAAATGGAGCCCTGGCCATGTCATTCCTCCCCAAGTTGGAGAATCGGGCAGCCAGTTTTCTTTTCCTGGTTTGGGTATTCATTTTTCCAATGTCTTTTTTGTTTACAATAAGCACATTGGTCCTTTTCCAGCCTCTTCTTTTCCAGTTGCCTTTGGCCTTTACCTCTGGGCTTTCTATCATCTGTTTCCCTGAGAGCCACTACTACCACCCTAGTTAGCTTTTAACAACCATGACCTATTTATGCCTTCAAATCCCTCTAACTTTTGTAATTTCCTCCTAATACCTAGGGCCGACCATGTGACAATAGGCAATATTTATAGCACGCTGATTTTCTGGAGTGTCCGGGTCGATCGGGGTGAAAACCTGGTAAGCCTCCCGAAGGCGCTCCAGTAACCCAGTGGGTGACTCCTGAGGCTCTTGAATCACCTCACTTACCTTGGACAAATTTGTGGAACTCCTGGCAGCTTCCTATATCCCTCCTAAAAGGATCTGGCAAAAGTTTTCCAGGTTCTCCTTATCTCGGTCAGAATTAGGCTCCCAGTTCAGTCTCTCAGAGGGAAAAATTCACTCTTTTTGGGTGCCACCTTCAGGAAGGGATGCAGAACCCAGTCCAGGAGTGAGTTTTTCTACTCTCCACTCTAATTCGGTCTTGCTCTTCTGCTGTAAAGAGGGTAGCTAGGAGCTGTTGGCAATCATCCAGGTGGGCTGGTGAGTATAAAAAACAGTCTCAAGGAGACCAATTAGTGCCTGTGGCTTTTCAGAAAGAGAAGGATTTTGAGTTTTCTAACTGTAGAGATCACTGGTGGAGAAAGGGACATAAACCATAAACGGGCATGGGTTTCTGTCCTCGCCCTCCAGCTGCTCCCCCGCTGGTGGGGCTTCCCCAAGAGGAAGGAGGGGCACCTCCTCAGTCTCCTTAGTGCCTGTCTCACCTCCCCATATTCAGATCCACTCCATGTATGGGGAGAGGAGAGTGTCCCCGAGGTGGAGGAGACCAAGTCCTCCTCTGGAGTTCTGTTGTTCCCCTGCCCAGGCCAGGACTGGTCTGGTGTGTAGGGCGGGGGAACATCGCTCTCCTCTGGGGGCACCAGGAGGGGAAGTGTTACTTTCGCTTTCTCACCCACCACTAGCCTGACCACAAGAATTCAAGATCTCAGAGACAGAGCACAGATTTAAGGCCATGGTGGTGGTGGGGGGGGGGGCGGGTATTGGATTAGAGACAGCCAGCGGTCAATGAAAGAAAACTGGCTGGGGTGCCTGATATTCCCAGTAACCACTCTCCAGATGGTACAGGCCATCTGAACATCTAGAGTTTCCTCACTGGGCTACCTCACATCAAGTGCTGGTCATTCCTGTTCACAAAAAGTTTTCCCAGGGAGAAAGAAATACCATATTCAGCTCCCTCTACAAATCCATTTTTAAAGTTTTTAAGCATACACTTCAAGGGAATCTTAGGACTACTTGTTCCTCCTCCCATACTGTGACAGAGAAACCAACCAAACAAAACCAACATAGAGACAGACAGGGACAAAACAAACACAGGGACAGACAGGGACAGAAAAAACACGCAGTGGCCAAGCACTCACACACCAGGTTTAAACTGCATTACAGAGGGCTGGTGACATCTCACATGGTTCCCTGGACACCAGATTAATGGCAGTATATGGCCAATCCTAAGTGTCTTTACTGAGGGCTCCACAGACCGACTTACCTCCAGAGGCTTCCAGAATCAGGTGACTTTCTATGTTCTTCAAAAATCTTTTGGGGTGGGGCCTCGGAGGCCACTGGAGCACTGGGACAGTGAAGATCAAAATTCCTGGGGCCCTGGAATGTCTCAGGTCATGCCTCCCCTGGCAACCTACCCAGGCTCACCTCCCAGTCACTCCAGTCATAGACCAAGACACCCTGGGGTCTGGGGTCTGGATCCCTGGGGATCTCGCTGGGGCCTCCAAATGTTGTGAGGTATGATGACCAGAGATGACCACCCAGACCTGAGGTAATGCCAATAGAAAGTCTTTATTACTGGCCAGGACTACACTGGGTGTCAGACCCAAGTGCAGTAATGAGCAATTTTTCCAGGGCTCCGTATATACAGCAAAACCACAAGCTCATGGGGGTTGGGGGTGGAGAAGTACAGGTTCTCACAGCAGGGGTGGAAAGTCCCCAGGGGTTCTTTTTTAGCAGTTTTAGCAAGCCAAGCAGAACATATAGAAGCAAGAGAATAAGCTATTAGCACAATAGCACAATGAGTCATTACTATAGCACAATATGTTGTAACCAACAAACCATTAACTACCCTACCAACATCCTGGTCTGATTTTGCCAAGGCAAACTTCCCTGTATTAAGGCCAGGTTGGGGTCATTGTGAGTAACAATATGGAGTCACTTTAACTAACAAGTTACTCTGGCCAACAAGCTCTAACTAGGCATCATCACATTACCACTCACTGGAATAATAGGACATTGAAAAGGCTATATTATAAAATTTACCTTAAACTTTGGAAATGCAATGAGAGTGACTTAGGTAGAATCATTACTAGATACAGAGTCAGTGGAGATGTTATTCAGGAAGGTGACATCTGAATTTGAGTCATATCAAGCTTCAGACTGAACAACATGCAGAGGAAAGTATTATGGGCAGAATGAACAGCAGAGTAACTGTTATGTGTTGGAATCCAGCTTGATTTTTTTAAAGATCAGCAGGGTACAGGGGCCAGATCTCAAAACTGGCAGGACTTGATAAGAAACAGGGTTTTATTCTAAGAGCAATGGCATGCCATCAAGTAGTATCTGGATCTTGAGGGAAGAAAGACTGGGGAAAGTTCAGGTTTCTTTGGGTACAGATAAACTTGGTGTATGGATAAAACATACACTATTAAAAAGAGTCCAATTGTAGCTGCAAATGTGAGCTACACATTCTCAAAAGTTTTCTAAGAGAAATAGAATTTGTTAGAAATTTGCACCTGTATTTGATAGAGGTTTGAACTTGACAACTTTTGAAGATATTAGTCAACAGTGGACTTTCAAATGGATGTAATCTCCACACAACATAAAATACACCTGTTCAGTGGTCCCTTATCCTTTTCAGGAGAGGGATGTTAGATATTCAGAAGCAAACTGCCTTAAGGTATTGCTTTACAAAGAACAAAAGCTTTTCCTTGTCTAGGACTGCATTTTGATGAAAGTTAATGAAAAGTATTTTTATTTAAAGTAAAGCAAAATGGAATGCTAAATGTAAATGTTGACACTTTTTAACTAAAGTTCTGCTTCACTTTATGTCAGTGACAATGATTTTTAAGATTTTTGAAATAGGGAAATAAGGATTAGGGGCAAAAAGGAAGGAAATGGTGATTTTTATGTAATAGTTTATTTCACCAGATTTATGAATTCATCCCAATAGCATTTTGGACTAACTTTCTGCTGCTATTGATATAAATAAGGCAATGTTATATAAACATATATAAATATACCTATATGCCTATTTACAAATTTTCAAATAAAATATGAGGTTAATGTTAATGTTCCACTTAATAAGAGCTAAATACATAAAGAATTTCACCAAAATGTCATAACTGTAAAGAAGATATACGTTGTGCCATGAAAAAATAAATAGAAAATGTTGAATGATTCCTAGGTAGATATCACGAAGGTAGGGAGTCATCCCTATAGAAATAAACTTTTAAGCTCTTGAAGGAATATTCTTGAGGCAATGAAGTAGTGGATGAAAAACAGGTAAAAAGCTTACTTCTGACCAAGATAATAAGAAGTAGGTAATTACAGTGCAAAAGGTATGACTGGACTGGGTACCTATGGATATTTAAAAGTGGAAAGCTAAAGAACATGAGGGGAAATAACAGGGGAAATTGATTTCATATTATGCTAAATGAGATTGCCCAGCATCAGAAAGTCAACAAACATATGAAAACTTGTTCAGCATCATTAACAATCAGTGAAATACAAATCAAAACTACTCTGAGAGCTAGGATTTGAGAATTTCTTTCTAATTATAAGGCACGGTACTCAGGGTGCCAAGTGTGACAATAAAATTATGAATTATAATGGAAAATAATTTATTCATCACAACATGTACTATGCAGAAATAACTGATCTATATATTACTATGAGTCACTGGCACAAAGAGATAGTGAAGAGAATGAGGAAGATGGAAAGAGGAAGGGATGAAAAGAGAGAAAAAACAGGGAGGGAGGGAGGGAGGGAGAGAGAGAGAGAGAGAGAGAGAGAGAGAGACCATTGCATCTTTCCAGCCAATTATTCTTTTGGTTTGGATGTTATTAAATTTCAATAAAATGAATATAGTATGGTTCTAAGGAATTATTAATTGACACAGTTTGTTACCTTTGGGTCCTGTAAATCTAAAGCAGTTCTCAAGGAAATCACTGGGTATTATTATTTCAGTTATGCCACCTTCCTGTTTTTCTCTTTTTCTGGGTTCCCTCCTTGAATGATACTTCTGCATTTTCTATGTCTCTCAACTATTCATCTAAGTCCCTGTCTGCCCTACTCTACTCATATGATTTGGAAAATCATAGAAAGTGATTTTCCTCATTGGGTCTTTAATTACTGTTTCAGCCAACATTCTCACTGCTATCATCCCAAATGCCTGATGACCACAACTTAAAGAAAGGAAGACTTATGTGCTCATAATTCTGGAGTTTCAGTCTATGTGGGGATGAGTCATGTCTCTGGAGCTTGAGGCATGGTGGTGGGAAGGAGAGAGAATGAAGAGGGAATGAGGGATATTGTCCCCATGGCCATACCCCAGTGACCTACTTCCTCCAGTCACACCCTACCTGCCTACCTTACTACCCAATAAATCCATTAATCCATCAATGGATTTGTCCAATAATAATATTAGGAGCCCCATGATCCAATCTTTTCACCTCTGACATATTTGCATTTTCAATACATGAGCTCTTCCATAGGATACTCTATATCCAAACCATAACAATTACATTCATTCATCTCCATATTATGAACACCATCTCATCTCCTCTAGAATATTTTTAATTTAAAAATTGTCATTCTACCTGTTTTCACCTGGCATTGGTTATTCTTTTTGTCATTATGCCTAAGGCTCACTGCAGCACAAAAACAAACATCACACATGCATGCACACACACAATTCAGCTTAATATATCACTGATTCCCTCATACAAGAAAACAGAGTAGCTCCTTAAAAGCATTATATAAAAGAATGAATTAACCCAGGGAAATAAACTCTTCCATCTGATGATACATTTGCCTACCACAGGTCCCTCCTTAAACTCTACAGCTCCAATCCTTGCAACTTGAAAACGGTCTCAGTTTCACGAAAACTGCTTTGTGGCAGAAAAGTATGGATATATATTGTTGGGGTATATAGGGACAAAGAAAATAAGGCCCAATAGCAGGGAACAGGTTTTATTTAGGAATAAAACCTGGAAGGAGGCATCTGACTGGGGAGAAAGCCCGCAAGTCAGAAAGCCCGCCTCCTTACAGGCTAGGGGCTTTTTATGGGGCAAGGGTACAGGAGTAGGAGTGTAAGCCACTGGTTGGTGTGCTAGTGGCCAGGTCATCTTGGGGCAGGGCAATGGTCAGGGGGGTGTTTCTCTTTGTTTGTTCCTTTGTTCTCAGTCATCCTCCAGCAAGACTTCATGGCCAGATCTCACAGTGCCCACATTCCAGAGGTTTTTTAATATTTATATTGGGAGATGGGTAGCCATATTTATTTGAGCTACTTTTTGCATGACAATGGGGTGGAGGTGGATCTAGGGCTAGGAGGTGTGATATAGGCACCCTGAGGGACTTAGAGGTTTGTGTGTTTGGGAGGAGGATGTATTGGCCTTTGATCTGTAAGAGAAGAACTTTGTTAACAGAGCGGTTAGTGATTTTTGAATTTGTGACACAATCAGGTTGATTATGCATGGCCCAAAAAAGTAAGATGAGGAGGAAAATGAGTAAAGGAGTTAAAAAGGAACCATGCTATCCAGGAGGAACCATATCTGAAGATTCCTATTGATTGGTGGATATTATCTAGTTGTTTTTGTATATCAGATATTAAACTGGTTGTCTTTTTTAATTTTTAGTAATATTAAAACAACACATTTTAGGAAATTTTTGACATCCCAAATTATGGAGAAAGAACAGGTAATCAATTGTCTTATTTTTATGTCCCCTCTGATGAAGAGACGCTAACTGCTGTTAGGGAAATGGATTGATGACTACTGTAAATATTTTGAGCTGGAAAGGGGTGCTGTTGGAGTATTGTAGTTTAGGATCTCAGGGGTGGATGACCTAGAGGACCATGGTAGAAGGAATTTTTTTTTCTGTAGCTGGAGGACTGAATGAACCTGGTCATCTTGGTCTAAAGTCATTTATGTTGGTTTGGTGAGCATCTTTAACAGTGGAGCAGTGCTACTGTGGTTTTTTGTTTTTGTTTTTGTTTTTTTGTAGAAGCTGTTGTGAAACATGTTGATCAACTTTAGGTTTTTTTGTTTGTTTGTTTTACTTTTAGCCCCAGTATGCTGAGCAGGAGCAGGAGATAAAGCTATAGTCTGCTATTGAGGGAGCACATTTTCCATAGATTTGTACTTGGAATTCCATTTTTTTAGACAGCCAACAGGCTTTTTTTTTCCCCTCATGGTTTTGATCAGGGTCACCCAGTTTTAACTGATTTAGCAACAACTTTGGAATCATTTTTATGGAAAAATCCAGACTTGACCTTTGGAATTTTTGTCCTTGTAAATGCTGCTGTGTCTGTAACATAGAAATGCTGTCAGGTAGTGGAAGCCTGTCCTGGAGTGTTAAGTGTCAGGAGATGACCAGAAGAAGACATCTGATTTGGAAGGGCTATACCAGAGTTTTGATAGAGGGTCTGCTGTTGTAATTGTGGTTCTGACAACCCAGAAGTGGGTGTTAAGCTACAAGATGGTTGCTGGATGCATGTTGGCTTATGTGGTGCTGAGAGATGAGAGGGCTGGTTATGGGCCTGTGAAGTACCCCATTGAATGAAGGACATCTTTCTGGGGTGTTAAAGTTGTATTGTCCTCTGAGATGAGATACTAGTTGACTGGGCCTGAGATTGTAGCTGTTGTTGTCCAAACTTGACATTTGCTTGGGATGGAGCCACCGAATGCTGGGTGCTAAGTACAGGCTCAGTAGAACATATCTGTGTATCTAAGTTTGTTGTTAAATAATCTTTTTTTTTTTTTTTTTTTTTTTTTTTTTTTTT
>PVJS01016061.1:0-37997 GCA_004027185.1 Glis glis
AGAGAGACAGGGAGAGAGAGAGAGAGAGAGAGAGAGAGAGAGAGAGAGGAGAGAGAGAGGAGAGAGATATATATAGATCGCTGGCGCGCATGCGCGCTGAGGTTGGCCGCGAACCCAGATCCTCTGGTCTCCGCCTCCCAAAGCACTGGGATTACAAGCGTGTGCCACCACGCCTGGCTTGTTGTTTGTATTCTTGATGACTGCCATTCTAATTGGAGTTAGATTGAATCCCTGGATGGTTTCGATTTGCATTTCATTGATTGCTAATTATGTTGAACATTTTTCATATATTTATTGTCCATTTGTATTTCTTCTTTTGTGAAGTGTCTATTCTGTTCAACTGCCCATTTTTACTGATTTTTTCAGTGTTAAATCTTTTAAGTTCTTTGTATATTCTAGATACCAGTTCTCTATCAGAGGAGAAACTGTGATGTATATATACAAAGTAGAATTCTACTCAGCCACAAAGTAGAACAAAATTATGTCACTTGCAGGAAAATGGATGGAACTAGAGAATATTATGCTAAGCAAGATCAGCCACTCTGAGAAAATGAAGGGTTATATATTTTCTCTCATATGTGGAAGCTAGATAGAAATTGGGAATCAAAACAAACTTCAGATAAAGGAGGAGAGACTGCAGAGAGGTGATGGAGGGGGTCTAGGAGATGGAGGTGGTAGGGGAAGGAGACTTGATAAAGGAAACAGTTCAAATAATGCTACATACTTATATGAAATTATCAATACCAATCTCAAAAACATGTACAGGGAAAGGGAGAGGGTGGGGCGGGATCTGGAGGGAAATGAGTCAAGTGTTCCTGTCACTCTGAACCTCATTATTGTGTATAATTACAATGCACCAATCAAAGTATATCAAACAAAGCTAAAGTACAAGACATGGCTACATGATCTTGTGGTGCTTCATTGAACATGAGAATTTGCATTCCAAAATTGAAGAAACAGAACATCTATCCCACCAGTATGTGTTTCTATTCCTCTTCTCCTCACTTGGATTATGACATATTGAGATTTTATAAGAACACATTTTGTGTAAATTTGTGTTTAAACAACATAGCTGCTTGTTTTTATAGGATAAATAAATTAATTTGAAACTTCTCTAATAGAATGTTGTGGAAAAATTAAAATGTGTAACTGTCAAAATCATTGCAACCCTCAAAAATAACACTTCTACTTTTCTGCCAGACAGGAAGGAAGTTTGAGTGAACTGTTTATTGAACGCCTTCCTCTCCCTGACTCTAACACATAGATTTGCCAAGGAGAGGTTGGGTGTGGTTTTGTACTGGACTAGGATTAAACACATGGCTTCAAATGAAAGATCTCTTCCCATGGTGTGTCTCTATGTACCTGTCTGAAAAATAAGGGTACAGCTAGATTCCACCAGCTCTGATCTGTGCTCATCAGAGTTAAGGACAATGTCAATAGGCGTAGGAGAGATGTGAGGTCCTAATCTTTCCTTTTGATTCTTTTTTCTTTTTTTTTATTTGTACATATTTATGGGACAGAGTATTCTAATTTGATATATTTATATGATGTGTAATGATAAAATCAGGGTAATTAGCATTTCTATGTCTTTTATTTTTTTATGTTCATTTATTGGTGCATTGTAATTATATGTTTTGATATATGTCAGGGTATCAACATCATACATGCACACATTGCTCATTTAGCCCTCCCTCCAATCCCACCCTATTCCCTCCCCCTTCCCTTCCTTTCATGCTCCGGATAGTGATTCTTTTTTCTTGCCTATGCCTGTGCCTGAAGAGATGAAGCTATTCCTTATTTTTATTTTGTTTATTTTTATGCTTTTATTGGTTCAATGTAATTATACATCATAATGAGATTCAAAATGATACAAACACACATGCACACATCACTTGGTGTATTTCCCTCCATATACCCATTTCCCCTCTCCCTTCCTCCCTCCCCATGCATGTTATTGATATAGGTAGTGAAACCCTGTATGGACATAACCTTATTTGAACAAGCTATTCTTCAGTGCAGTTGGTGATAGTTTCTCTTCACGAACATGTTCTCGGAATTGCTAGCTTAGAAATTCCTAGAGATCGCAGTGAGAAACAGGTTCATAACTCACACCTATTGGCTGGACCTCTTGTTGGACTCTATACATTGTGGTGAAAACTAATGTTTTAACTGGTTTTAAAGCCCTGCTATAAGTGTCACCTGAGAAATTTCTAAGTAGGGCTCAGCAGACCATGAAGCATGTTTTAATTCCTCATATAAAGCCTTGAGGCAGTATGATTTGTGCATGCTTCTTTTGAGAGTTATTTATTGTTACAAACTCTCTCCCAAGTAATGTTCACAACCATTCTCTCAGTGATTTTGGACACACTCACTCTTACCAATACAAAAGACACTGGAGAGACAAAACTCTGAATTATTGTATTCAGAAATTTCATGAGGGTTTTTTGTTTTTGTTTTGGTTTTGTTTTTGTTTTTTCAGTGTTGGGGAACAAAACCAGAGACCTCACACATGCTGAGCAAGTGCTCTACCACTGAGCTATGTATACAAAATCAGCAATAGAGATTGTAAAATGAACACCTGTAAATGTGAAAGCACAATGAAATAAGGAAAAAGGTAGTACTTTAGAGAGATTTAAAAGGAAAAAAGAGAAAACATTTAAGTCCTAATTTAATTGTATTAGGGCTGATTTTACAAACTTGAAAAAAATTTATAGACTTTATATTTCTAAATCTATTTCCTCTCTATCATTGTTGATCATCAATTTTTATATTTTTTGGTTTATGCAAAGTAGGTTTCTAATAGTGAGTCCTTCAGCTCACAGCACAATTATAGGAGGTAGGAATTTCACCTACAAAACTTCCAACTGTGACTATCCCCTATGAAGGAGTTACTCAAAAATATGAGATCACAAGAGAAAGACAAGAAGACTTAAAAGAAAATAGGATTCATCATATCTAAAAAGATTAACAGGTCAACCATAAATAGATTCTACAAAAGTTATAAGTATATATAAATATAATAAAGGATGATAGAAATTATTGATGTAAAGAGGTCATCAACAAGGATCAAGGATAATGTTATCATGAATAACATTTTTTCCTATTAGAAAATAGTTCAGTAATGACTGTTTGGGTCTGATATCATTTTAGGTTTCTCTCACTGTTTTTTGTTTGGCCATTGAAAAAAGGCCCAGAAAAGGAAAATTCTACTGTATTGTAGTGGGAACGGTATCTAGTAAATAACAAACTTTTGATACAGATGTCCTAGATTCCTCATATGTGTTATAATATCTTGACCAGATCATATATTTTATTATTTAACTTAATTGCAAAGAGAGTCATTGATAAATTCAGGTTCCTTCTATACAATACTAGTATGGGAAAGGAAGTAGCTGCTCTCCACTTTCTGTTCTGACTTGGTTCCTAATCCCAAACTCAAAATAGCATATTATTGGCACAAAAACAGACTCATAGACCAATGGAACAGAATGGAAGATACAGAAGCAATCCATACACTTATAGCCAATTGATTTTCAACAAAGGTGCCAAACACAAACATTGGAGAAGACAGCCTTTTCAACAAATGGTGTTGAGAAAACTGGTTATCCATTTGTAGAAAAATGGAATTAAATCCATACCTCTCACTTGCACAAGAGTCATCTCAAGATGGATCAAAGACCTGGAAATTAGAGCAGAGACTTTGAAATTACTAGAGGAGGGCATAGATCTAGTACACCAACATATAGGCACAGGTAAGAACTTCCTAAATAAGACTCCCAAAGCTCAGGAAATTAAAACAAGAATGAATGAATGAGATGGAATTAAACTAAAATGCTTCCGTTCATCAAAGGAAACCACCAAGTGTCTAAAGAGAGAGCGTACAGAATGGGAGAAGATTTTGCCAGCTACTCCTCTGACAGAGGACTAATATCTAGAATACACAAAGAACTTTAAAGACTTAATACTAAAAAAAAAAACCAACAAATAACCCAACCAAGAAATGGGCAATTGAGTTAAATAGACATTTCACAAAAGAAGAAATACAAATGGCTAATACATACATGAAAAAATGCTCAACATCATTAGCAATCAGGGAGATGCAAAATAAAATGACACCGAGATTCCATCTAACCCCAATTAGAATGGAAATCATGAAGAAGTCAAACAACAATAAATGCTGGTGAGGATGTGGGGAAATAGGAACTCTTCTACACTGTTGGTGGGGTTGCAAATTAGTACGGCCACTATGGAGATCAGTGTGGAGATTCCTCAGCAAACTGAGAATGGATCCACCATATGATCCAGCTATACCACTTCTGGGTATCTTTCCAAAGTGACTGGAATCAGAATATTGTAGCAATACATGCATACCCATGTTCATAGCAGCACAATTCACAATAGCCAAATTATGGAACCAACCTAGGTGTCCATCAACCGATGAATGCATTACAAAATTATGGGATATACACACAATGAAATTCTACTCAGCAATAACAAACACAATCATGTCATTTGCAGGAAAATGGATGGATCTGGAGATCATTATGCTGAGTGAGATTAGCCAGTCACAGAAAGTGAAGGGTCATATGTTTTCTCTAATACGCAGAAGCTAGAGATTAATAGGGATACCAGAGGGACTTCAGATAATGGAGGAGAAGCTCCAGTGGTGCCAAAGAGGTGGTCTAGGGGAAGGGGGACATTATGTACATATGTGAAAATACCAATGCCAACCTCAATATCCTGTATGGGGAAGGGGGGAGGGAGCCGGGGTAAAGCCCACCAAGTGCTGTGTGCATGTGTGTCACTATCGCTATGAACTACCTTATGATGTGAGACTATAATGCACCAATAAAAGTATAAAAATATACATTCCACCATTAATGGAAATACAGAATTTGAAACTACATTGTCCCTATGAAATTTCTCCACCATTTAAAACTGCCATGATATCGCTATTATTTTCCATTTTCCACTCTTCTTTGTCCAAAGCTAAGTCTTCATTATTAGTGTCTGAAGAATAAAATATGATATATATTTTAAAATCTCATTTGGTTGACATTTGAATTATATATAACCAATATTTTACATAGTGGAGCCAAACTTTTTTGAGCTTGCATTTTTTTGAGAGCTAGATAGAGCTGATCCTATTAATGATTATTTTTTTACTTTTCCCTGCATTTTTGGTAGAAAAAGTCTTAAGGATATTCTTAATAAGAAAAAATACAGGTAGTGCTTTCTTTTTGTGGTACCAAGGATTGAATCCAGGGACATTCTACCTCTGGGCTACACCCCCAGCCTTGTTTTTTTTTTTTCTTTTTTATTTTGAAATGGGGTCTCACTAAGTTGTGGAGAGCCTCACTAAGTTGTTGAGGCTGGCTGCAAACCTGTGATTCTCCTGTCTCAGCCTCCTAAGTACTGGGATTACAAGCATGTGCCACCACGCCCGGCTACAGGTAGTACCTTTTAAACCACCAAATTACAAATGACTTACACTTGAAACTGTGGGAAATCATTGAATTCTGTCATTTCATTTGGCACTTGAGTGGTAGGTCTAATACTTAAAATAAAAACTCATGGATACGCCATACGTAATATATATGATAAATTGTGTGCATAGATAATACATATCTATACATATATAATAACATTTCTATGCAGTTTAATATGATAAACTTCTGTCTTTATTTGCACATTTCAGGTAGAATATGATTTAGACAATTTTTATTGTGTTATATTTCTTTTTTTTTTTTTGCGGTAACGGGGATTGAACCTGGGGCGTTCTACCTCCACGCTACACCCCCGGCCCTATTTTTTTATACTTTATTTTGAAACCGGGTCTCACGAAGTTGCGGAGAGCCTCACTAAGGAGAGAGAGAGAGAGAGAGAGAGAGAGAGAGAGAGAGCTGAGACTGGCCGCAAACCCGGATCCTCCGGTCTCTGCCTCCCAAAGTACTGGGATTACAAGCGTGCGCCACCATGCCCGGCTTGTGTTGTATTTCTTTAAAAAACTGTTATAAAGGACATACTGGTTATAGTCTTAAAATGGGATAATTCACACTCTGAGGTCCTAAGGGAAACTTAAAAAAAGAAAATCCTCCATGGAGTTATTAGACAGTAACTATATTTGGGGATAATATTATTAAAATATTTTAAGAAAGAAAAAGATTCAGAAGATTCCAAAGTTTTATAGAGCTTCATTTTTATTTTAAAATTATTTTATTAGTGCTTTGCAATTTTATATCATGGTGAGATTCAATGTTTTAGAAACAATCATTCACAGAGCTCTTGTTGTATTTTCCTCCGCCCCCACCTCCTCATATCTCCTCCTTCCCCACACATGGTAGTGAGATTGGTCATAATATCTTCCCCTATTGCTGTAGTGTTATTTGAACTGTTTCCTTCCTCAGTCCTCCCTTTTCCCTTCCCAATCTCTCTCTCTTAACCTCCATCAACTACTCTATAGATCATTCTCTGCATTATTTAAATTCCCTTATGTTTCCTATTTTCTCTCTAGCTTCTACATGTGAGAGAAAACATACCATCCCTTGACTTTCTGAGACTGACTAATCTCACTTAGCTTTTGCTAGAACTTCAATATACTTTCTAATGGAAATTAAAAAAATATTTTTGAATAATTTTTTATGAGGCAATTTATTATATTGACAAAAGAACCCCTATAAAAGGATGGGCTTTGTCTTTTACTTCACTCAGAATAACTTTTTTCCCTTTTTCATTTAAATCCTTGGTTTTATATTGTCATAATGCTTGACTTTGTGTTACCTTTTGAAGTGCTTTATGATCATATAATTGGAACTGAGTAGGAACTAAATGCACCTAAGCAGAATAGTTGCTGCTCACCAACTACATAATTATTGTCAGGAAGGCTAAAAATGTAGAATGTCTGTCAACTTTCAAAAAAGCACACATGGGGAGCAGTGGTGGGGAAGATGGAAATCACTGCTGGAGGTAATGATTGCTCTGAGTGTCTCGCTACAGCAAACATAGCACTTGGAAATTCATGAACATTCCTCTTAAATGTTCAGAACTCTTTGCAAAACAAACCATACATTAACTACAACACCGATGGCTGCGCTGCCTACACGCTGAGCCACCCGTAATTTGGGGGAAGGTTATTTCTATGCAACTTCCAAAGAAAGAACCATGAATCTTTTCCTTCAGAAATTGACTTTGGTGACAAGTAAGTTTGAGATAAATAATAGAGATAGTTTTCCTTCTCTGGCATCTAATACACAGTGCCATGCCACATAATTCTCCTAGTTTATTAGTTTTTAAATTGAAGGGCAATGTATATCCGAAAGTATAAGCAAATGTGGCCATTCATCGCTAAATAATGCACAGTACGCATTGGAATCCCTTATAAAAATTAATCACCCCTCTAGGTTTGATTCCTAACACCACCAAAAAAAAGATCACCCTAGACCCATTCTTTAAAACTCCCTTTCATATTAAGCCTCTCTTGAGGAGAGAGTAATTATCTCTCTGACCGATTTAGTAAGGAGGGATATTTTCTCACATTCATTACAGTCCACAGACTCCTCTGCTGTCCTGGTTCACTATCATGTTGACAGTCGCCCATGACCTCCGGCACCCTCCTGAACTGGCAGTAATTGAGGGATGAAAATAGACAGACCATAATTTCTTACTTCTCTGATCCTTCATAACTGGTCAATAAACATTTTTAAATGAGTGAATGAATGATTTAATATCCTTAATTTTACCTAAATACCACCATGCAATATTACTGGGCCTCACAGAAGAAGTCCTAGGAGGTTTTGCCCGTCTCTGCTCACTTGTCAATTTTTTTCCGAGTAGAGTCCTAAGGCTTCTCTGTCAAAGAAATGGGAATCCATTGTGGAGCCCTCTACCTTTAGAGACATAAAAACTCTGTGGAGTCTTGGAAGGATTTCAGTGTTTTGGAAAATGCTGCTCTGCACCCCGGAGTGAAGAATTACACCTGCAAAAAGGGTGGAGGTGATCTTTGCACTTGAGATGTTGCTCTTCTCCTTAGGCTATTAACCAGTTCTTTTTTTTTTTCTCACCAGAACAGTTTTGTAACAATAAATATTATCTAATGAATGTTCAGTTTTAGCTGTTTGCAATTCTAATAATGCTGCTGAGTAAATGAAGTTGGGGGAGAGCAAAAGGAAAGTATTTTCCTTGAGTGTGTCTATATCAAGGTACTGTTATCCTGTGAGACACAGGTCATCATTCCCTCTTCAAGAAAGATAAGTGAAATTATAAAAGGAACTTGCAGAGACCTCATAGTTGATGACTGATAGAGTTAGGACTGGAAGCCAGGAGTGTCTAACTCCAGCCAGTATTCTTCTCATAAAACAGCACTTCTCTAAAATCTCAAGGGCATGAGAGAAACAGGAGACAGTTGGTGCAACAGGGTGGTTATTGCAAAGATTGTGTGGGAAGCAGGGAATAGCAGTTTTGGAAAATGGACATTTTGGGGACATGAAATGGGAGGGTGGTGCTGTCCACAGAAGATCTTGCAAACTGAGCAGTAATGACTCTTTTTTCTGATGTCAGATGATTTCCCACTGAAATCATTTGCAGAGTCCTGTGAAGTGTGGTGGCTTCCTGGTGTCCAGTGGGAATGGTAAAGTCTCAATTGTAACAGTCTCCCTATTTTGTGGAGTTGTGATGACCAATTAAAATGCTTTTGAGAGAGTAATGTGAAAACTATAAAGAACCATTGAAATACTGTCCTGGTATTTTTGTGCTTGTTTGGAAGGCTACAAATCAAAGACTCTTCAGGTTTAGACACTCGTCAGAACATACAGGATTTTGAAAATCATCTGAGGTCAGTATTTTCCAAAGACTGCTCTAAGGATATAATTTTTTGAGATGTGAGGACATGTTATGGGTCACATGGTCAAATAGGTTTGGGAAGCATGGATTTAAACACACTTTACAGAGAGAAAGTTCAATGTGCTAATGAACTCTTTGAAGCTCCAAGGGGTAGGGAGCCTTGTTTACCAGAATTCCTTGATCCTGAATCCTTTAAACTTAAAGAATTACTGAAGATGTAAGGGGCTTCCAAAGTCAACAGAACTTGAGTCACATTCAAAACATTCAAATCTCAGCAAAGAGGTTGTTATCCCCTAGAAACACACCATGATCCCTTTGCTGATCAGTAAATTTGACTGGTTGATATTTTACTGTAGAAATACTGTGGTCTCTTTCACATGGTGTTGGCAGATCTTTGTCTCAATAGCTTTTTGTAATTTGCTGACTAATGATTAAAAAATCTATCTTCCTCTCACTTCTGAGAGTCCAGTCCTTCCCAGCTACTGAGCACAGGGCAGAGGTTGGAGATGGTGGTCATCTATGCAAGAATTCTGATTCCAATATGTTAAGGACCTGGAGTGTGGGGTCTCTAATTTTTTAGGGAAACCCTATCCTTTGCCCTTTGTAATAAAGGTCTTATAAATGGGAACAGCTCTTTTGAAATTCTGAAAATATTGTCAGTTATTTTTACACCACCACACAACACTGGCTACTAGTCTCCACAGAACCTACCTTGAGAAATGCCATTCGATTCCAATGATACTGCTTTCTAGAGGAGAAAAATAGGACCCAGATGTAAGTCACTTGCTCAAAGTAAACAACTTCTCTCTGCTAAGGAGTACTTGTCCCTTTTGGAGGAATCATTCTCAATTTGCTCATAATTATACCAAACAATTAATATTCTCATAACTTAAAGGAAAGTGAGCCTACCACTCAAAGGATGAAACCATTTACGTTGATAGACTGTATATACCTCAAGTGAAATTTGCCCAAATATGAATTTCCAAGCTGGAAAAGAAGATGCATATCTCTGGAGTATTATGGGAAGATGATTTTATGTGTGGTACCAGGGATTGAACCCAGGGGCATTCTACCTCCAAGATACACCCCCATCCCTATTTTTTATTCTTTATTTTGAAACAGGATCTCACTAAGTTGCAGAGGGCCTCACTAAGTAGCTGAAGCTGGCCACGAACCTGTGATCTTCCTGTCTCAGCCTCCCAAGTACTGGGATTACAAGCGTGCACCACCACGCCCGGCATAGGAAGAATTTTTTTAGACAGCTCCCCAAAAGTTCTACCACATAGATTACCATGCAATAAAAATGAGATCGATTGTATATTGAACAGACTCATGAGGGAATGTGAGGTTCACGCCATCATGGATTCAGCTGAATGTGTTTGTGGATTGGCAACGCTCTCTGACTCCAATGGGTCAGCAAAGGAAGTCACCATTTGTGACATGATTGTCCACCTCTCAAACTGCTTTCTCTAATTTTCCTCCTGTTGACTAATGGGCTATTCCAGACAAAAACAGAAAAAGTTAAATTTATTTTAGTCTGTGTATTAAAAATATCCAAACCTTTTGCATTCTACTAGTGTCTATTTTTATTTTCTCATGGAAAAGAATTACAAAACATCATGCAAACTACAGAATTCTTTGCTAATTCACAATTGTATATTTCTTTCTTTAAGGAAATAGAGCAGTAATAAGAGGAGAAGGAGCTTAGTAAGGGGGATGCAATTGGTTCTTATAAAATATTTAAATTAGGTTTGTAATATATATATATTTATACAGCAACATTTTTGGAGAATGATATTTTTATTTATGGTACAGTGTCAATCTTGTATCTCTGCTCTTGTCTGAGTAGCATGTTCACAGATGCATGGTCAATCTGGGTGGTTCTTCAACAATGATGGGCACATGTTAAAATTGTATCCTTCAAATAAATTAGAACTTGAGACTGCCCTCCTATTCCCTCCCTTTATTGGTTGATTATTTGTTTCCATTATATTATCTCACTCTTAATTCCTTCTGCATCAGGAGCATTGTTTACATTGAGCTTTGAGGAGGAACCACCAGCTAAATCGATTCTCTAATGGGTCTTCTGGGAGCAGAGGTTAGAACTCTAATCTCAGTGCATACTGCTTGATGCTAGAAGACACTCCTCTAGCATTTGTTGCTCTCTCCTCCAGTGCCTGCCCTCCTGAAGCCAAAGCTTTCACTCTGCAATGCTGGCAGTCTCCCAGTTTCCTGGGGCCATGCCCTGAAATTACATCTTTCACTCTTCCCTATCCACTATCCCATTTATCTCATCTGTTTTTTTTCATTCTTAATCCAGTTATTGAATTTGGGGATTTTTTATGCTTTTATCGGTGCATTGTAATTATACATCATAGAGAGGTCCAAAGTCATAGAAACAAACTTGCACACAGATCTTGGTGTGATTCCCTTCTGGTCCCACCCTCCTACCTACCTCTCCCCATACATAATAGTTAGGTTGGTAGTGATACCTTCATACATGGGCATTGTACAATTCAAACTGTTTATATCATCAGTTCTTCTTTTATCACTCACCATCTCCCTCCCCTTTTCCTGTTCCACTATTTTACTGGTCACTCTTTTCAATTTTCTAAAGCCCCTTTTGTTTCCTGTTTTCTCTCTAGCTTCCAATATGAGAGAAAACATATGATTCTTGACATTTTGCAAGTGGCTGATCTCACTTAGCCTAATATTCTCTAGCTTCATCCATTTTGCTGCAAATGACATAATTCTGTTGTTCTTTATAGCTGAGTAAAATTCCATTGTGAATATACACCACATTTTCATTATCAATTTATCTGTTGAAGGACACCCAGGTTGGTTCCATAATTTGGTTATTGTGAGTTGTGCTGCTATAAATATGGATATGTATGTATCACTATAGTATTCTGACTTTAATTCTTTTGGAAAGATACCAAGGAATGGTATAGCTGGGTCCTATGATGGTCTTTTGAAGAAAGACCATTTCTAGTCTTTTGAGGAAACTTCATATTGATCTCCATAGTGGTTATACTAATTTGCAGTCCCACCAACAATATTTAAGGGTTCTTATTTCCCCACATCCTCACCAGCATTTATTATAGTTTATATTTTTAATATCTATTTTATTGGCACATTGAATTTTTTGTATTCTTGATGATTGCCATTCTAACTGGAGTTACATGGAATCTCAGTGTAGTTTTGACTTGCATCTCCCTGATTGCTAATGATGTTGAACATTTTTCATACATTTATTGGACATTTATATTTCTTCTTTTGAGAAGTGTCTATTCAGTTCAATTGCCCATTTTTTGATTGTGTTGTTTTTGGTGTTAAGGTTTTTAAGTTATTTAAATATTCTAGATATTAGTCCTCTCTCAGAGCAGTAGCTGTCAAATAATTTCTCCCATTCTGTAGGCTTTCTTTTCAGAACCTTGATGATTTCCTATGATGTGCAGAAGTTTTTCAATTTTATGCCATCTCATTTATTGATTCTCAGCTTTATTTCCTGAGCCTTAGAGTCTTATTGAGGAAGTCTCTACCAGTGCCTATATGCTAGAGAGTGGTCTATGCCCTCTTCTATAATTGAAAAGTTTCTGGTTTGATTTCTAGGTCTCTGGAGCTGACTCTTGTGCAGGGTAAGAGATTGGGGTCTAATTGCACTCTTCTACATGTGGATAGCCAGTTTTCTGAGCACCACTTGTTGAAAAAAATATATTTTCTGCAGCATGTTTTTGGCTCCATTGTTGAAAATCAATTGGCTATAAGTGTGAGGTTTTGTTTCTGTATCTTCTATTCTATTGCACTGATCTGTTTTTTTGTTTGTTTGTTTTAATTGAGAAAGGGTCTCACTAATTTGCCCAGGCTGGGCTTGAATTTGTGATCTTCCTGCATCAGCCTTCCAGGTAGCTAGGATTACAGGTGTGAGTCACTGCATTAGGCTAGATAGTTTTTTTTTTTTGAGAAGTTGTTATGTTCTATAGTACTGTTTCAGGTTAAAAGGTTTTAGAGAAAAAATTAAAACAGGTTTTGACCTCAATGCGTCATGGCAAATGCCTAGGCTTCAAATCTTCCCCAGTCAGACTCACTTAGTCTTGTCTCATTAGAATTTTTTTTTTATTTTTACTTTCTATGCAGGATGTTAACCCTTTATAAATAAAGGTAGCTTTTTTTACATAATTAACTACTTCAGGTTCAGTCATTTTCTACTCTTTTGTGTGTGTAAAGAAACTGACACTACAAGGTTACTCATGGATGTAATCTTACAAATCAAGAGGCAAGTCTCATTTCATATAGCCATGTAGTTTTTCTAATCTGTCATATTAAGAAATAGAAAATATTGAGTTCTATACTGAAAGAAATAATGCTGTTCAGCTTGCTCTTATGACCCATGCTTCATTAGCAGAGTGTTGTAAAGTATTTCAGAGAAACACTTGGCAAACTGAGCTTCATAATATCTTAAAACATGAGTTATGTTTTACTGATTAGTACATGACATTGTCTGCCCAGATTTCTACGAATGTATAAGACTAATACCAATAAGAGTTATAAACCTTAGACATATATTTACTAGGGAAGAAACACTCATAAAACATTGATGAACTTTGACATTTCAGTTTTGAGGGTAAATTAATTTGTTATCCAAACTCTTATAAGACTAATAAGTTAGTTTGAGAAAATGCTTTAAATTATCATATTTATGAGTATATAATTTGTGGGATGTCAGTCACAGGAGTTTCAACATACTAACAGGTCACTATATTCTAGTTGCAGAGTCAGCGACGATGTTAACACGTTAAGTGAAATGCAATTGATACCTGTATTCCTTAGTTGCACTATTTCTTTAGGGTGAAGCTAAAAGTTGATCTTTATTTTCAAGTAGACCTTTCATATTGTCTGTCACTTCTGTTACACTTCACTGTATAACTCTTCTCTGCCCTTTCCCCCACATACTTTGGCTTTTTTAAAATGAATATATTTTTCCTTAGATAGATATTTTTATAATGTACAGATCTTAAATACAGAACAATGAGCTTCTACAAATGTATCCACCATCTCGTCTGACACAGAACATTTTCATCACTCCAGAAACTTCTTTTCCTTTCTTCCAGGTGTGCTCCCTGCTCCCATCCACATCCATAGTTTTGATCTCTATAGGAATGAATTATTCTTCCAGTTCTTAAACTTTATGCAATGGAGTCATGAAATAAGCACCTTTTTTTTTGTCTTACTTCTTTTGTGCAATATCTGTTTGCAAGATGCAAACATGTTGTTGCATGAATCAGTATTTTCTTTGCATTGCTTTGACATAACTTATTGAATAAATACACCACAATTTGTTTTTACTTTCTTCCGTTGATGGAATTTTGGCTTGTTTCCAGTTTGGGGCTATTATAACTAAAGCTGCTATGAAATTTACTTTACAAATTCTTCATTTTAAACACTTAGGCTTGGAATTATAGGGTTATATGTTAAATATATGTTCAACATTATGAGAAACAATTTTTCAAATTGGTTTAATCATATTTGAATCATATCACCGTCTCACTCGAATATATTAGTTTTTCTTGATGTTCATGGTATGTAAAATGGTTTATCATTCTGAATTTAATTTCCAGTTTTCCTAATGATTAAAGATGTTTCACATCTTTTTAAATGTCTATTAAAGTTTTATCTATTTTAATTTGAAAATTGGCTGCTCAAATCTTTCACCTATTATTAAATTGTTTTATTTTGTTATTTAATTATAAGTGTTATTTATCATGTTATGGATAAAAATACTTTATTGGACATTTGTGCTGAGAATATTTTCTCCCAGTCAGTGCTGTACTTTTAATTTTGTGTCATTTTAATTTGATAAAATCCAGATTTTATCGTATTTATCATATTTCATTTTACCTTTCATAATATTTCATATTCCATTTGTCTTTTTGATCCTCCTAATAAATATCTATTTCAAGATTATAATATATATAATTATAATATTATATATATTATAATATATAATATATAAAAATATAACATTTTCCTCTGTAAGCTTTTCAGTTTTAACTTTTATGTTGCTTATCATGACAACGATCATCTGAACATCATTTTGGGGGGCATGGTGTGATACTGGGGAAAGCTTTTTCCCCTTCATACAGTCATCTACTTGACCCACCATCACTGGTTAGAAAGAAAAGGACTTTCCTCTACTTCATTAAATTACTATGGAATCTTTGTTGAATATCAATTGGCCATAGATGTGCGAGTTAATCTTTCAACTCTCTTTTCTGTTCCCTTTTTCTGTTTGTCTACTTGTATGCCCATATTGCACTGTTGTTATTACTGTAGTTTTGTAATAAGTATTCAAATCAGGTAGTAAATATTTCCCAATTTCAATTATTTTTTCAAGCTTTAGAAACATTTTGCTATTCTAGCTCCAAGGAAAACACTAACAACAAAAACTGGGGCTTTTGTTTGGATTACATTACATCTAGAGGTCAATTTGGGAAGAATAACTCAAATAATATCCCTATAATGAGGTCCATAATCTTTATTACATCACAGAGTCCCCTTTGCCATGTAAAGCAACAGATGTAGATCTCAAGCACTGGGGGGCATTATGCCTAGTATAGTTAATTTTTTCTATTATTTGTTTTCCTTCCTTCCTTCCTTCCTTCCATCTTCTTTTATTTTTTTGTGGTGGTAAGGATTGAACCCCAGGGGCATTCTGCCTCTAATCAACACTCCCAATCCTATTTTATTTTTTTATTTTAAAACAGGGTCTCCCTGGGTTGCTGAGATTCTTGCTAATTTGCTGAAGTTGAAGTTGGCCATGAACCGGCGATCCTTCTGTCTCAGTCTCCCAAGTGCTAGGATTACAAGTGTGGGGCACCACACCCAGCTTTTCACTTTTATAACTTATTCCGTTTTTATTCACCATGATAGATAATTAGATCATTAATCTCAAATCTATCTTTTTAAATATAAGCACCTAAGGCAATAAAATTTTCTCTGCTTTGGCTGCATATCACGAATTTTGATATTTGTTTTCATTATTATTCAGTTTGAAAAATAATTTTCTATCTTTGCTTGTGTGTGTGTGTGTGTGTGTGTGTGTGTGTGTGTGTGTGTTAGTTACTGGGTATTGAATTTGAATCCAGCAGCATTCTAACTTTGAATTAGATCCCTAGTCCTCTTTATTTTTTTGTTTTGAAACAGGGTCCCACTAAGTTGCTGAGGCTGGCCTTGAATCTATGATCCTCCCCTCTCAGCCTCCCAAGTACTGGGATTACAGACATGCGCCACCATGCTTTTTCTTCTTTGATTCACAGAGTTGTTTTTTTTTTTTAATAACAAGCAGTTACATTTTAAAATGTTTGGTCAGAGATATTTATTGCTTATTTATTGGACTTCCACAACATTTATTGCTTAACTTTGGTAAGAGAAATTTCCAATGTTTCCCTTTTCTGAAATTTTATTGTGGTACTTCTGCATCACATATGATGAATCTTATGAACTTTCATGTTCACTTAAATAATATTTATTCTGCTGTGGTTGGAAGCGATATTCTAAAAAGATTAGGCATATGCAGTTGATAGTGTTGTCTAATCTTATGTAGTATTATTATTATGACTACTTGTTCTATGAGTTAATGAGAGGTTTTATATATACATGATTGTCTTTTTGATTTTATGTCATTGTCTAATTAGATTTGTATATTTCTCTGTTTGGTCAGATTTTATTTTATTTTTTAAATTTTGAAGTCCTATTTTCAAGTGCATCATTTTAGGATTGTTAGGTATATTCAATGAATTGTCCCACTTATTATTATTGGTAATATCTCTTTCTTGACATCTGTATTGTTTGATATTTCTATAATCATAGAATCTTTTTTATACCTACTGTTTGGATGGTTTATAATTTTTACCATTTTACTTTCAATCTATCTGCATCTTTCTTTTTTGTGTATGTGTATGTGTGTGTGTGTATGTGTGTGTGTGTGTGTGTGTGTGTGTGTGTGTGTGTGTGGTATTGGGGATTAAACTGAAGGCCATTCTACCTCTGAGTTACACCTCCAACTCTATTTTATTTTGAAATAGTGTCTCACTAAGTTGTGGAAGGCCTCCTTAATTGTTGAGACTGGCTGGAAACCTACAATCCTCTTGTCTCAGCCTCGCAGGTACTAGGGTTATAGGCATGGGCCACCATGTCCAGCTATCTGTGTCTTTGTATCTGGTAGATATGCTTAATTTCCCCTTGTTTATTCAGTCTGACAAACTTTTACTTTTAACTACTGTGTCAGTTTACATTTAATCTAACTATTGATATCATTGCAGTTTAATCTATAGTTTACTTGGTATGTCTTTGTTCCATTTTTTTGTTTTCTTTTTCCTGTTCTTTTTGCTTCCTTTCTTATATTACACAAACATTATTTTACTATTCTTCTTTAACTTTCATATCAGTTTTCAGTTTACAACTATTTTATTTATTTTTAATTGTTCTGTGAAGCAAAATACTCAGTTTAATTGGACTTAATATGGCACCACATAATATAGGATAAAAGAACCTCACAAAAGTAGTATTGGATTTACCCTTTAATCCTACAATTTTCTTCTATGTATGTTGTGAAACCCACAGTGTGTTGAGCCAGGGGGATCGCAGGTTTGAGGCCAGCATGTAGTAACTTAGTGTGACCCTGTTTCAAAATAAAAGTAACAAGGGCTGGTGATATAGCTCAGTGGTAGAGCACCCCTGAGTTCAATCCCTAGTAACACACACACACATACAAACACACACCCACATACACGTGCCCACACACAAACAATATAATGCTATTATTTTTGCTTTAAGTATTCAGTATCTTTTAAAGAAATAAAGAAAAATAGATTGTTTTTTTTTATTCACATACTTTTTTCAGTATTCTTTATCTCTTCATGTGGCTTCCAGTTTCCAGTTGTCATTTCTATTCAGTCTGAAGAACTTCTTTCAGAATTGAGAGCCCTGGTCTGCTAATTACTAAATCTTTCTGTTTGTATTTTCCGAAAACTGCCTTTATAGCCTTTTATCCTGAGAGCAATAGGATGCCATTAGAAGGATTTAAAAAGGAAGTGAAACCATCGCTTGATTTTTTAAGATCATTCATCACAGGGATAAATACTAAAGCTCAGGTTGAAGATGGGCCAAGATGACTCAGGGAGCAGATCAAGACACAATTCCAGTAGACTGGAGAAGGACAGGATGGAAGTAGTGGTGATGGACATGCAGGTTTTAAAATAAAACTTTGGCTTATTAAATATCCCTGAGGAGAAAACATAAAACTTTTGGTCTTGAAGTATAAGTCCCACCCTAAATTCGCAGACTGACATTCTGGTTTGCCAATAGGATTCACTTTTATTTATTTTTTAATTAAGAAAACCCTGTTTCAAAACAAAGAATAAAAAATAGGGCTGGGGGTATAACTTGGAGGTAGA
This sequence comes from Glis glis, assembly GCA_004027185.1. Classification (NCBI taxonomy): domain Eukaryota; kingdom Metazoa; phylum Chordata; class Mammalia; order Rodentia; family Gliridae; genus Glis; species Glis glis. The sequence continues at coordinate 18,294 of PVJS01016061.1, forward strand.
ATGTCCCTGAATTCAATCCCCAGTGCCGAAAAAAAAAAAAAACAACAGAAAAAGAAAACTCAAGTTTTAATGACGTGAATAAACAAATAGAAAATAAATTTACTGTTTTTCAATCAAGGAACAAAATTAGGAGGCATTGCCTGAATCCATTCACTTTTCCTACTTTATCTACAATAAGTCAATGTAAACTAGTTCTCCATAGATCATGGTATATAAATAAATATCTTATGGACTGAAAGAAAATGAAGGGTTCTTTAGTGTGCCTGTGCTCTGTACAGACACAAACTTGTAAGACTCAATCACTATCTGGAGCATGAAAGGAAGGGATAGGGGAGGGAAAAGGGTGGGATTGGAGGGAGGGCTAAATGAGCAATGTGTGCATGTATGATGTTGATACCCTGACATATATCAAAATGTATAATTACAATGCACCAATAAATGAACATAAAAAAGATTCCAGACCAGATTATTATCCAAATTAATAATATGTATTATCCAAATTAATAATAGCTGACATCAGTTCAAGAAATATTTACTCCTCTGATAACTCATTACTAGACCTTACCCTTATCATTCACATGCCAGTTTTTTAAATAGTGAGTTAGTTATCTGAGTAACATATGAGTGTTAACTATAACAAGGGAAATTTAAAATATCATTTCTCCTTTTTTCCTTATTCTCTTCAATGGAGTGGGATGGTCTGAGAAAGAGAGTCATGTTTTTTGTTGTTGTTGTTTTTGTTTTTTGGGTTTTTTTTTTACAGAGTTTCCCTCATCAGGGTAAATCTTATCCAGTAAATCTTATCATGGATGGTCCTGTCACTGGGAAGTATTTGAGAACATGTAAAGGTATTGTGTCATCCTGTCTGGGTACCAGTGTCCCTAGTGAATAGGGAACAAGAATCCTAATCATCCTGGAATGTCACGAACCATCCCACACAAAGAATCATCTTCCCTCAAATACCAGCAGGGCCCTGTTGAATGTATATAATGCAGGAATGATGTCCCTTTTCTTTAAATTCCCCATTATACTTTATCATTATATACAATAATGAATATATAAATAAATTAACTATAGATAACACTTGGGTAATGTGGATAAATCATGTAGAGATTTATATCTCTGGCTGGCCTAGTAGGGATAAAAAGATTTCATTTAGGTTTTCCATTCAATAATTTATATTCAGAGCCCATCCTTCCTCCCACTCCTTGCCATATTTAAAGTGGATTGTTTCTCTTCATTGTAAAGATGGCCTAGATCCTTTCTACTAAAGCATGGCTCAGACATCATAAATTAATGCTGGCCTTACTCAGCATAGCCAAGAACACAATAGAATTACTAAAGTCCCTTTATTCTTAAGGAATTGCTGTGTAGTCTCTTATGCAGCCTAGTATTCCATTAGCCAAATTATTCTCTGTATCTGTATTCATTTAGTGGAAGAAAGAAGAAAGTTTAATTTTCTCTGGTCCTCTTCTCCACATTTTATCTTAAACAAAAAAGGTAAAATGCCCTTGGGTATTTTTTCTCAAATTTATTTGCCTCCCTTACACAACAGATAAAGAATAATATAGGTGGGCCAGTACCGTAGGTTTTCAAAATAGTTTAACACACACATTCAAGTTTCCATTCAATAATCAAATATATAAAATGTGTACAATAAGAAAGATGCTCTGTTACATACTAGGAGCATACAAGCTAATAAGAGTTTTTGTCCATAAGAGGCTTAGCCTATAAAGAAGTCAGGAATTTAAGTGTGATAAAGTGATATACAATCTATGACAAGAGTAGGTTCAGTTTATAAGTAATGTCCAAGGAAGGAAGAAAACAGTTCTACCAGCAAGTGTGTGTGTGTGTGTGTGTGTGTGTGTGTGTGTGTGTGTGTTTTATGGGGAGAGAAAGAGACAGTGTTGGAGAATACCTCAATGAGATGGTGGCACTTGGACTACAATATGAAAGATGAGTGGCTATTAAATAGGTAAGCAAAGGAAAGGGAAGAAGAAAAAGTGAGAATAGATACGAAAAGCAAAGAGGCAAGAACTATTGAGGTATTTTCATGCATTTGTAGCACATTTGCTAGAACTAGATCCTCCATTACAAAGAGGTATGGCTGGAGAAACTGGTTGACAATGTCTTGCGTGACATGCTATGGATTTTCAAATGTTTACCATAGGCTACACAGTGGTGCTCCAAGAGCGGTCTCTGTTTAGCAGCATTAGCACCACAGATCTTAAAATGGGGCGTGTGGAAGGAAGGGCGCTTCTGCTTTGGACAGGTGGAGGTTGAATTTCCTGCAGCACAGTTGGGCAAAAATATTGAATAGACAGATGGGTAGATAAGCATGAAGCTGGCTAAAAGTAGTGACGAGAAAGTCTTTAATTCTTCTCAGAAACTGACAGCCTATGTGAAGAAACACCATATTAGATAAAAATGATGAAACAGTATAATGTACCAGGATCACTCATGGACTAGATGACATAGGAGGCACCTTCACTTGCAACATAGAATAAGTGTTCCATTGTTTTGTGAGATGAAAGGAAAACCAGGAGCGTGTATGAGCATGGAGGTCCAAGGAGGAAGGGATGTCAGGAGGAAGGTATCGATTATCCGTGCTAATCGTGGAAAGACGAAAGCTCAGAAGATTGTCAGGTTTTGATGTTATGGGCTCCTTGGCAGCCATGGTTAAGACAGTTTCTGGATTCTAGAGATGATAATTTGCTTGGATCTCTGGCCAGGAGTGATGGTAGACTCCCTATTTTAGCAGACGGTGCCCATTTTTATCTGCCTTGGATTAAGACTCCAGCACTCTGGTGAAACTGCCAGCTGAACCAAGTAAAATGGAGAAGACATGTTTTTGAGAAGAGAGGGCAGAGTTTCTCCTAGAAAGAATGAAGCAAAATGGAGGTATTAGAAAGAGAGTTGATGTACATACACAAACCTGTAAGACTCAATCACTATCCGGAGCATGAAAGGGAGGGAAGGGGAAGGGAATAGGGTGGGATTGGAGGGAGGGCTGAATGTGCAATGTGTGCATGTATGATGTTCATACTCTGACATATATCAAAATGTATAATTACAATGCACCAATAAATGAAAAAAAGAAAAAGAAAAAGAGTTGACGGGCTGGAATCAGTGAGAACCGTGTCTTGAGTCGGTACAGCTGAATCACAGCAGAATCATCCTAAGACATTAAAACACCGCAGTCCCGGAGTCACAAAGAGGAGATGCGAGGGACCTGGCAGCTGGGCTTCAAGTTGATGGCAGGAAGAGGAAACACCTGTGTGCCACCAGCAATGTGTTGCCCATGATGGTGATAGTCACTAACTATGACCTTGTTCTCTCTCTTACACTAACCAAGAAAATTTATGGAGATTTAATATTTTAAATATTTTTATTGGTGCATTATGATTATACAGAATAGTGGAATCTTTTGTTAAATATTTGTAGCTGCAATAACATAATTGGATTAATTTCACCCTCCTGAACCTCCCTTTTCTTCCCTTCCTCCTTCCCCTGGTTCCCTTCCTCTACTCTACTTGTCTCCCTTCTATTTTTTATGAGACTCCCCCACTTCTTTCCGTTATTTTCTCTAGTTTCCACATATAAGAGAAAACATATAACCCTTGACTTTCTGAGTCTGGCTTATTTTGCATGACACAAAGCTCTCCAGTTCCATCCATTTTCCTGCAAATGACAAAACTTCTTTCTTTTCTAAATAAAACCCCATTGTGTATATATACCACTTTTTCTTTTACCATTCATCTGTTGATGGACACCTAGGTTGGTCCCATAATTTGGCTATTGTGAATTGCACTGCTATAAACATACTGAGATGTAATTTTTGAAGTAAATGTTCTGAAGAAACACCTTCCACAGTTTGCTGTATAAAATCATAACTTTAAAGTGCTTTTCCACCCAAGGATGGTCTGCATTCCACTGTCCTCACTCCCATACAAGGACAGGAATCAAGTCAATAAGTAACCTGAGATGAAATCAAATATTCCAGGGCTTTCTCTGACTTCTTATTTTTAGAACTGGGTTAGAATGAAACTTGTCCCTGGAGTATGGGAGAATTAGTTCATGATACCCAATAGCATGAAACACTTAATTGGCTTCTGGTTTAATTCTGGGTGCTTGAGACAGATTCTATTTAATAATTTAGACTCCATTATTTTAGAATTGAATTGAAATGACCTTTGGCTATCTGGGCTATGTATTTCCTTGGAAATCCTTGTATCTCTCAGCTTCAAACATTCATACTTTTCAGACTACACCATTTGGCTCATATCTGACAATAAAGCATGATTTATATTTGTGCCATTTTTCTGTCATCTCAGTTTTATTAGTGTAAGTGGAAATTTCCAAGCACCAAGTCTCACAAACATTCTTTCTCTTAGGAAATTACTTTTGTAGTGAACAAATTATACTAATTCCAGTAAAGAGAGTATTTGGACTGTAGAGAAGTTTGGGGGAAAGAATCCAGAGGAAATTCTACCAAGTTTCTATCCTGCCAAGAAATAAGTAACAAAGAGGATATATTTGTGGAAAACAGCTTTCCAAATTTCTAAAATCATATAAATGATTATGAAGCCAATGAATACATGAAATTACAATCTTAAAATAAATCTCTGTTTCAGAGAACATAATTATTCACTGTCTGATTTGGAGTGCATATATATATAATATATAGATATATATGTATTATATATATTATATATATATATATATGCCCTTGAGTTTATATTTTGTAGCATATGTCATGCTATTGATGTCAATGGCCTTTATAGGCAAATAATTGAAATAACTGATAGAATTACTCAGCAATAATGCAAATGATTACTATTTGGTTTGGTAGAATTCTCCCCCAAATTCAATTCACCCAATAAATATTTATTATGTTCTTTCTATGCAATAGATTCAGCTATTTCCTATTGCAGCTTTGGCTGCAAACAAAACTGACATGGTCCCAGCCTTCAATAAGTGTGTGGATTAATGGGAAAGACAATAGCGAATAATTATGCGTGTGCTGGGTGTCATGAGACACAAAAATAGGATATATAGCCTTGTGGGCCTATGCTGATTTAGGAGTCGGGGTTTCCTGGAAGAAGAGAAAGTTATAGGCTTTTGTTTACTTGAAGAATTCTTCAGTGGAACAGTTTGTTCTTAGGCGTATCTAAGGCGAAGAGGTGAGGGGGCTTTTTGGGGATGAGCCACAAACTGGAAAGTACCAAGTGTGTTGGGGGCACAGCGTGCCAATAAGAGAAGTGGAAGTTGAGGCTTTAGGAGTAGATGCAGCCAGACATGGGGGTCATGTGAGTGGTGTCAAAGAGATCTGATCTCATCTAAGGCCTATGGGAAGCAATTGCTGGTTTTGAAGAAGTGGTCATGGCGTGATTATACCTATGCTTTATGAGATATCTCTGGATAATAGCACAAAGAAGGATTGGAGAAGAACAAGAGTGTCTGGGCTTATAGGCCATGACAGTGGTCAAAAAAGAGAGGATGGTGCCTTGGCTTGGATTAGGGAAAAGGCAGCAGTGGGAATAGAGAAATATCAACAATTCTGAATAATACTTAAGCAATAGAAGTAATGGGTCTTGGTGGTTAATTTTGTGTGTATGTGTGTGTGTGTGTGTGTGTGTGTGTGTGTGTGTGTATGCGAGGTAGTATTGAAAAATAAAGGAAGATTAGATATGTAGCTTGAGAAATTAGGTGGAAAGCAGTGAGCCTTACCAGGTATTACAGAATTTCTGATAGATTTCCAATGAGAATTAATTCCATTTTCTGGCACAGTAGTAAATGACACAGTATATAGAAGTAAGTAAATACAAAATATGTGTCATTGTATTATAATTCCATAAATGTTTCTATGTACAATTTTGCAGTCCTTAAGGAACATTACTTCTGCATGATTTATTTTGAAGGAAAGTATTCACAGATTTTAATTTAAATTAAAATCATTTTATTGTATTGTCCAGTTAATTTCTTGTAATAAGATAAAATGCCAGTAACAAACAATATTAAACATAGTTTAACCTATGTTAAATTACATGTTCCTATATATGACTCATGGAACTCTCACAAAGTCTTCTGTGTTCTCATTCCTGGTGTGTTTCTTCTTCTATCTGTAGCTCGACATCATTTTATACCACAAACTACGCAACACATTTAAAGGAGAACCCAGCCTCTGCCACATTCATATCAATTTCCCTCCTAAGCCCTCTGACTCTTTCATGGATTCAATCTATACCTGTTGGAGTTCTCAGACTCCTTCCCTTCTTGTAGAGTTAATGAAAACAGGTGACATGCATTGTTTACCAGCACTCTTTACCCAAAGAGTTTCACACGCATGGTCTAGCTCATACACTTCTTGCACCAACACTATGTATGCAGCAGCTTCTGTAAATAACCCTATTTTACTGGTGAAGAAACTGAGGTTTGGGGTAGGGTCTTATTAGGGTTACAAAGCTAATAAATGAGAAAAGAGGAGCTCAAAACTAGGTTTCTCAGACCCTCAGAACACCCAAGTTTATGTTCTTCACCACTCTGCTAAAAGGTTTCTTTACAATTTACCTGGTTTTATTAGTATTGTTTATATATTTCAGGTCCAACTGTTCTCTTCCTCTCCACTCTCTTAATCCTAATCAGGTCATTATATATCATGAAGGAATAAATGCAAAAATTTCCTTGCTATCTTGAGTTAGTTAACCAAGTATCCATCTCTTTGATGTATCCTTTATGTCTACTTTTTCAAGGAAATTTTTTAAAATTATAACTTTTATTATCAATCTATTAGCTATTATTTTTAAACATTGTGTAAAGCCTCAAATAATCTGCTAAATCTTCTTGCCCTGATTTCTGTGCACAGTCTCCATCTACAGGATTCTTTCTGTAAAGTATTCCATGCTATGACCGCATGATCTTGAAATTCCACTTATCTGACTGGCAGCTGCTAGCTGAATGGGCACCTGATCCAAGTATATCCAATCTGTAGGAGGCTAACAACTGGAGAGTGGATGGGGTGAACGCTCCATCCAAGCAATGATATACCAAACCAAGCTTCTCTCTCGAGAATTTGGCCATCAGTTCAGGGGAGGTAGGAGCAGAAGTAGAGAGATTCATAAATAGACTAATACAAAAATTGCATCTGAACATTTCTTTAAGACCTAGCTCAATCCTCAATTCTCTAATCCCACCCCATTTACTCCATAAGAATGTAATTTTGTAGTATTTAATCTCTTTCCACTGATCAATAGCACTTCATACTTTTTTTTCTCCCTCATTAGGTTAGTTTGAGCTCTAGAGTCACGTCCTTTATTCTCTACTTCTATGAAAATATCTTCACAAACTGAGGTCATGGTAGACTTCAACATATTAAGTACTTAATCTGTTATTTGACAAGAGAGTAAATTTATTAAGTTATATGTATAAAATATACATTCAATTTTACTCTGATATTTGGGAATAAAGAGTGATTTCATTTAACTTTAGACAATGTGATTTTAGTCCCTTGACAATTTAATGACTACTTCTTTGTGTATTCAAATAATGTATGCCAGTTTAGTTTTATTTCAATTCTAGTTAAAATACAGAAGATGTTAGTAGACATCATTGTCTTTGCTGCCCACCATCAATTCTATCTCTTCTCCTGGTAATAAATCTATACTTTTATTCTACTGAATAATTTCTCTTACTCTCAGTCAATATAGTTTGATGCAGAAATCCCCACTTCTGGCTCCCGGTCCATTGGAACTATGTTGCTCTGATCACTGTGACTCAGTAGTGGACAGAAACTCAGAGAAAATGGAATGCAAGGAGACATTTTTTGGAGCCATTGACAGAGCCATGAGTCTTCTGATCATGTTAGATACGAGGAAGATGTGAGCCTAGAACTACTGGAAGCTGCACAGAAGCCTGAGGAAGAACCCAACAGGGAAACAAGCTGAAATGGAAAGAACCCAAGTCCAGATGACATTGAGTGAGTCCTTGGATCAAAGTGAACAGAGAATCTGCTTTCATCTCTGCAGATTCCTGAGTCAACGAATTTATGGTTTTGGATGAAGTCAGTCTGAGTTCAGATTTCTGTTACATGAAATCACAGTAATTCTAACTCATTTACTTTAAGAAAGAGATTAAATTCTCCATTGTACACCCCTTCCAAAACAAACAGATAAGCTCCATCAGTTCCACTCACTCCATAATATATAGCTAGCCACTGTTTCCCCTATTCTACCAAAATCAACTATTTTACCACTTTCATTATAAAAAGGGTGAAGTAAGGTCTGTTAAAAGGTACAATATACAAACAGAAAACCCCGATTCTCCTAATTACACATCTTAAGGACATCTATTCTCTTTTATTCTCAGTATGTGTTCTTTGTATTACTCTAGATCAGTGGTTCTGCCCTAGATTATAAGAATGTTAAGCTTTGAGGTCTTGCTAATTCACCTGAAATGAACATGAATGTATAGGCACAACTCTATACATAAGTGACCTACATATTTTTAGATTGACTGGATAAAAAGTCCTCAGGGCAATCATTTCCAATTGAGCAACACATCAACTGAATTTTGAAGCAGCAACTTTAATTTCTTTGTCATATAATGATTCAAAGATTTCTGGCTCAAACATCTTGCTGTTTGCGGTAAGTTGATACAGTTTGCGGTAAGCCTTATCAATATACATTACAGTGAAATATTTATTAGCAGTATTCAGTGAACTGCAAGTCACTGGGGAGGCCTAGGATTAGCATGATATTAATGTTTAACTGCACACGATTACCGTTAATTTTATCTTTCAAAGTATTACAGTTTATAAAGACAGTCCCATAATTTCAGTTTAAATGTCCCTGAAGTCATCATTTTATTACAACTGAATCTTGCTATTAACTGGGACTTTATAGAAGAAAAATTCAATTGATAAATGTAAGTCTGAGTCCTCTGTGATTATATCAAATACTGTACCATTCAAGAAACTCTTTAGACATGGTATTCTCATTGCACGATCTTGACTACTCTAGATCTAATGCTTATGTCCCCCCAGATTCATAGATAGAAACCTAATTTTGAATGTGATAGTGTTTGAAGGTGGGGAATTCAGAATATATTTAGGGTTAGATGAGGCCATGTAGACTTCCTCATGGTGGGATTAATGCACTTATAGAAAGAGGAAGAGCTAGGCATGGTAGTGCACACTTGAAATCCCAGTACTTGGGAGGCTGACACAGGAGGATCCCGGGTTTTAAATCAGTCTCAGCAATTTAGCAAGTCTCTCAGAAACCTAGGGAGACCCTGTTTCAAAAATAAAAAGGAAAAAGGGCTGGGAGTATAGCTCGGAGGTAGAATGCCCCTGAGTTTAATCCCCAGTACCAAAACAAAACAAAACAACAGCAAAAAAGAGGAAGAGACCCAAGAGCTGTCTCTCTCCACTGTGTGAGGATATAGCAGGTGTGTTGTCATTTAAAGCCAGGGGAAGGGCTCTCATCATGAACCCGACCATGCTGGCACCCTGTTCTCAGAGTTTCAGCCTCCTGAACTGTGAGAAAGAAATGTTTGTTGTTTAAGTCACCTAGTCTATGGTAGCTTGTTAGAGCAACCTATAGTGACTGAGACAGAGACTATGTAGAGAAAAAAATGCATGCCTGTTACAAATGTTTTTAGCTGCAAGTAAACAAACATCCAACTGAAAGTGATTTATGGGATACCGATTTATTATCTGACATAAAAAAAGTCTAGAGTTGGTGGATCCCGACTTTTAACTTCTGTCAAAGCAGTGTTGTTCATGAGCAGTATTTTTCTGTCTTTCCATCTTCTAGTTTTAATGATTTGGCTTTAGTCTTTAAGTGTGTTGTCTAGTCACTATAAGAGAACTGCTGACCCAGGCGTGGTGGCACAAGCTTGTAATCACAGTACTTGGGAGGCTGAGACAGGAGAATAGCAGGTTCGTGGCCAGCCTCAGCTACTTAGTGAGGCCCTCTGCAACTTAGTGACACCCTGTTTCAAAATAAAGAATAAAAAATAGGGCTGGGGGGTGTATTTTGGAGGCAAAATACCCCTGGGTTCAATCCCCAGTACCGCAAAAAAAAAAAAGAACTGTTAGGCAATAGGTATGTTTCCTCATATGACACATTCAGAGAAAGAAAGAGGTGTTCTTCAATGGCGATGAAAATCTTTCCCAGAAAACTTGTGACGAGTTCCCTTGACTAGCACTGGCTTGTGTGTCCACGTCTATGTTCTACCTGGAAGGCAGTGGGAAGTGAGGATCTAGTATGCTCAGTGCCTGTGGTAGGTGGACAGCAGAGACCATCAGTGGGTGAGCCACCTATGTCTACATTGTCAGGCTATCCTATCCTGTGACTGCTTTGCAGAGACAAAAATTTTGTAGCAGCCACTTTCTGCTAAATCAAACATTATATTAGCATTCCAAGTTAAATGAAGATTGATGGATCTGCCTTTGGGTAGAGTGGAAGGAAAATTTTCACTTAAATTCTTTATTTTTTAAATAATCTCCTTTATGTAGAATTTGGGATTCAACCTAGACAGCATGTCTACATGCTAAAGAAATCTTTCCTAGTTTCCTCTGCAATCAATAAATACAGCATTTTGCATTATAATAACTACTATGCTCTTAAATAGATGGGCACGATTCCTGTTTTATTTATTGCTGTAGTTTTCCCTTTGTTCCATGCTGATGCCAGAGGTCTTTGTGCATTTTATAAGTGGCTCTCTATACTATTCCATTGCAATAGAAATCTATCTTACTGAAGAATAGGAAACTTTCCAAAATTCATGCCAATGGAGGCATGATTATGTTATTTGGAATAATTATGTTCCTGACAGACTTCTTATCTTAGTAGCTGTTTTGTTTCTAAGCCTGTAAAAGTAACATTCAAGTAAATTCATACACACAATAAAACAAAAACAAAATTCTAGGGAAGGGCAGTTCAAAGCCTTTTTAATTTTATTTTATTTAAATATTGAATGGTTTCTCTCCACCTGTATCTTTATTCATTATTGAACACAGTTGAATCATTCCTTTTATGTATTTTACATATTCAATTCGATTAAGATTTATTAAATTCCTAATATATGCAATCTATCATATTACATTGTGTAGGGATATGACTAAAATGTATTTCCCATTTGTAAGAAACTTACTACAAATGGAATAGGCCAATACGTAAATGCAAATAATGCAAGATATCAGTTACATGCTTTTGCCTAAAATTTAAATACTTATGAAAATAAGTATTTAAATAAGTATTTAATAAGTTAAGGTTCTCTGGCAGGATCTGGAGAAGTTTCGTGGCAGAGTTATCTACAAGTTTGCTTTTTAGGATGGATGAACAAAGAGAAATAGGACACTTGGTATTCCAATTTGTGGAATACATAAAAAGGAATATACATTGCAGAGTGAGAAAAGGCTGAGTTGTTGAATGAGTTGGACTATAAAGTCCAGTTGGACTAAAGTAGACAGGGGACCTGGAAGGAGGACTCAGGCTGGATTTAGAACAGCAAAAAGGAGTAGGCGAGCAACACCCAGCTATCAAACATTCCTGGCCACAGCCAAACACGATGTCTTCTGTTTGCAAATTACTCACATTCATTGATCACTATGTCCTAGTTAACATTCTAATTGCTACAGATGTGCAAAACCCATATTAGTTCCCTATTACTATAAACTTACTTTAAAAATGAAGAAATGTAGAGACAGAGAAGTTGAGAAACTTACCCAAGGTCACACAACTTGCCCTAGGCTGCACCTGTATGGATGGGAACAAAAACACAGCTATTCTTTTGATATAGAGTTTTGCATATTTCTCTTAGGAGAAAGAAAGCATGCATTAAAGTAAATATTTCTTATTTTTAGTTTGTCATTTACCATAGGAAAGTTTTCAATGTAAACTTCAATTCCTGTAATCTTCTGCACAGGAAGATATCTTGTGGAACAGTAAAAAAATAGTGCATTAATAATCATAAATCTTTCATCTGGAAAGAAAGTCAGAAGCCATTTAGAGTATTGCAGCATTCATAATATTTATTATTTAAAACATAAAGAAAAAGGCTTTATAACACTCATTTAGTGGATGCATAGTACTGGAATGGGAAGGGACCTTAACTATTATCCGGGCCACGGTTTCAAGCTGGCTGTCTTCAGATGTGATTTACTTGGCCTGCGCAGCAATTTCTTTTCTGTTTTGATTGAATTAGTTGCAATTTCACAAAATTAGAAAACCCAAACTGAAAATATCTATTTCCAGCATCTCACAAAAGGCAGCAGTAAGGACTATTGATGTAGCTTAGTGGTAGAGCCCTTGCCTAACATCTATCTGCAAGACCCTGGGGTTTGAGTCCCCGCACCACAAAAACACAAAGCAACAAAACAAAAACAACAGCAACAACCACAAGAGGCAGGAGTGAGCCCACATTACTATGCCAAAAGTAGCTGGAGCTATGTAGAGGCTGCTTATCTCAGATGGATCTTGTATGAACTGGTTAGTCAACGTTATTCAGTTTGCTATTGCTGTATCTCAAATCATCACACCTGTAGCAACTTAAAACAACATCCACTGATTAGCTCACAGTATCATAGGTCAATCGTTCAGCAGCATGGATGGCCTCTCAGGGACTCACAGCTCCATAATCAAGGTGTCATCCAGGATGGGCTCTTTGGAGGCTCTGGGATGGCAGAATTCAGTATCCTGTGGCCGTAAACTAAGTCTGCTATTTCCTTGCTGGCTATCCATCAGGGGCCACCAGCAATGAGAGGCCATTCAGCTCCTTCCCCCACGTCCCCTCCATCTTCAGAGCCAGCAGTGGAACATCTCTTTCGTGCCGAATCCTTCTCATGCTTTGAATCTCTCCAGATTCTACTTCTGCAACCAACTAGAGCAATTTATTGGCTTTTAAACAGCTGTTGTGATTGGTTTAAGCCCATTAGGGTACTTTAAATTTAAGGCCAACTGATGAATAGTCTTAATCACATCTGCCAAATACTTTTGACCATGTAATGTCACAGAATCGTAGGGGTTACACCAGGGCTGAGTTTATGGGGCCATTTTAGAATTCTGCTTACAATAGACAGAAATAGTCTTCTTGACTGTTATAAATACAGAAATACCAAGTGTGTACCAGGATGTAGAGCCATAGAAACTCTTATGTTACTGGAAGGAGATATTTGACACTGCTATGCTGAAACACTATTGCACAGAGAATATTAGCGTACACTCTGGAAGTCAATGATCCCACTCCTAACACATGCTCAAGAGAAATCTGTATATACCTGCACTTAAAAAATGGGAAAGTACTCAGGGAAAATGTTTTATGCTTTTGTAGTACCCTTATAGAAATAAATTCTGTTTTCTGAACCCAGCAATTGATTTACAGACAGTATCAATGTTGACTTCTTGTGCCTCTTTCTGAACATGAAATGTTCAGAAAAAAAAATGAACATTTCATGTTCATTTCAAAAAAATCCATACATGGGATTTGAGACTTAACACAATAATATGTAAAAATGTTCCCTTTTTGTTTTTTATCTCTGTTTTGTTTATTTACTTTTTGGTAGGAAGCAGATGAGACATACGAACTGTGAGTATTGTCTATTATCCTAGGTAAATATGTCAAAACTTCTATGCTCCTTTCCAAAGATGGGCTACACACTTTAATGAGAGAGGAGTCTATATAACACCTGTAAGTCCTTTATGGAGAATACCTTTGTGTATAAATTATGTTTGATTGTTTGCTTATTTACCCATAGAAAATTGGGAAGACACATGTCTCTTTATACCTTTTTTTTATTTTTTGCGGTACTGGGGATGGAGCCCAGAGGCATTCTACCTCTGAGCTCCACCCCCAACCCTATTTTTTATTCTTTATTTTGAAACAGAGTCTCGCTAAGTTGCGGAAGGCCTTTCTAAGTAGCTGAGGCTGGCCGCGAACCCGGATCCTCTGGTCTCAGTCTCCCAAGTACTGAGATTACAAGCGTGCACCACCACGCCCGGCCCTTTGTATCTTAAAGAAAGGCAAAAACAAAATTATCACTACATGCTACTTAAAATCTGCTTATACTTCCTCTTCCAGTAGAAATAAGAATAAGGGCCTGAATACCTGCTGCCCTCCATTACTAGGAGGGTCAGCCTGGCCATGACTTGTCTTAGGACCTCAGGCAATATCCCCATGTGTTTCCAGACCCAAGCAAGGTGCATACTTGGGACTCAGGGAAGTTGTGAAGATCAGTGAATACCAGGTGAGTATTTTCAGCAGAGAGGGAAGTATGTTGGCATTTTATGTGTTAGGGAATAAAAGGAAAGGGAGCCATGCAGCTGTCTTTTGGTTTCCTAGGAATTCTAGTTTATTGAGATCAAAAGAATCATAGGGTAATCCTGTGGATAGAATAGAGAGGGTCTTAAATTTGGCAGATCTTAAGACACATATAGAGCCTGTCCTTTTTCCTCTTTTTTTGCTTTGGCCAAGTATAAAATTTTGAACCCTGTATTGTTTTACGTCAATGACATCATTTATTTCTATTACAACACTACTGGTCCTTCTGCTTTAATAGAGATCTTCCCATTCAATTCAACAGACGTATGTTGTAACTGTTATATATAATTACACATATTATTGCCTCAGATGGTCATTAGATCTGTTAATGCATATTTTGCTTGGTTTTCCTCTCCTTCTGGACACATGGTAAGATTTCACCTCCCCATCAGTGAATGCTGAAGTGGATGCTTCAATATATGTCTTTTCATGTAATCTAGAAATAACCGCTCTATCAAGCTGGGTAAGGAGGAGGAGGAGTGTGCAGAGCAAAAGCCCAGCCAACTTATGATGGAAAAGTAGCATAAGAAATACACCTGTGCTGATATTTTTTTGAGATGTTTGTTATTGTGGCGTAACCCAGTATGTCCTGACTGATACATGGACAGAGAGTTTAAAGTCTGCATTTAGTTTTTCAAAACCATTTCCTGATTTTGATTGTCTCCTAATGACACTCAAATATTAAGCATGTTTTATAGACAATATGCACATGTCAGCAAACACATTCTACTGGATTGTGCATAACAGACCCTTGAGTGTGAATTGCTCTTGCTATCTTTCTCCCCCCCCCAATAAAACATGTGGACAAGCTGGTATATTTTATAGTTCATAAAAGTTTTCACATAATGTCTATTTTATAATTCTAAAATGGTGTTCACTAGTTCTGAAAGGAGCCTTAAAATGATGTTTACATGGAATTTGGAGTATGAAAATGATTAATTGATTACAGTCATTCTCATTTTAGATAGAAACCTTACTGTGGGATTTGATAGATTAGACTAAAAAATTCAGATGTAGAAATTTCAATATATAAAAGGCTGAGTTTTTCACATAACACATTGGAAAAATTTGGAAAAGCTGGGAGAAAGCTGCTGTCGGACTCTCACAAAGCTTCACAAGGAGCAGATAACATATTGACGAATTCACCAGTCTTTGAAACTGGTACTTAAACCCTGAAAGTCAATTGATTTGCATATAATAAGCAAATTAACTGTTGCTTGGACCATGATACTGATGACAAAAGAGCCAGCCCATTCTGGGAAAAGAAAACATAAAAGTACATTCCATGGTGAAGATAGAATTAGAACAGGGACAATTAGCCATATGATTTAAATACATAATGGTTTAACTAATCTCAATTCATTTATTTACGCAGTAATACGAATATTCTTGCCAGTGGATCTTGCATATGCAAAGGCAGTCGACTTATTTTTTACTTTGGATGTTTTCTTTGATGATTCTCTTTTTGTATCTCCTCTGCTACTACCAACTCCATTTTGAGTGACATACTCATTTTTATATGCTCATATCTTCGGGTTGGCTATAATAGGGTTTATAGGTCTGAAAGCTGTTTCTTTTATGTGACATTGTTTATCTCTACTTGATCTCCTCTGAGTGAATTTGACAATGGGACTTACCTGAAATAATTTAATTTCCTTATTTCCAGGCTTATGACTTGTCTCATTTAAACATTCACTTAGTGATAACAGCAGGTGTTGCCTAGATAAGAAAGACCAAATGTTTCTATATTCAATTTTCTTGATAGCATGTTTCTTTGTAATTATAAGCAAATACCTACTAGTCTTGCAAAAAAAGCTTGCCAATTATAAAAAGTCATCCATTTGTGAATATTTGTTTCAAGTTTCTTGTATTTTTCCCTTTCATAATTTATTTTCATTTAACACAGATGCTCTGTAAAGAATTACAAGAGTTCTTGGAGTCTTTGCAAATAAGATGCTATTTGAAGGCTACATCATGAAATGCTCATTGACTTCTGAAAAATACCAACTTGTTCAGTAAATTCCATTTACAAACCATACAGATAAAACAGTTTAATAAACCTTCCTTTAAGAACCAGAGGAAAAATAATAATAATATCTATTAAAATTATTGTCTATCATGAAAACGTATCATGCATTAATCTAGTGTTTTTATAAAATTGTTTTGTTTCTAAGTTTTGGTTTCTTATTCAGTAAAAATTTGTAGTTTGATTGTAAATGATAAGTTGCTTTAAATATAATAAAGTTTTAGATTTTAGTAGTATATTATTTGATTTTTAAATTGCTCCTTTCTTTTTTAAAATATACTTTTATTGGTGCATTGTAATTATACATCATAGTGAGGTTCAAAGTGACACAAATACACATGCACACAGCACTTGGTGTATTTACCTCTGGATTCCACCCCACTCTCCCACTCCCCCCTTCCCCGTACATATTTTGAGATTGGTAGTGATACCTTCCTATATGGGCATAGCATAATTTGAACTGTTTCCTTCATCAAGCCTTCTTTTTCCCCTCCTCACCTCCCTCCTTCAATCCCCTTCCACTATTCTATTGGTCTCTCTTCATTTATCTGAGTCCCTTTTTGTTTCGTATTTTCTCTCATTTCCACATTTAAGAGAAAACATATGGCCCTTGACTTTCTGAGATTGGCTGATCTCACTTAGCATGATATTCTCTAGCACCTTTTGTAATGGCTAAAAGGCAGAGGAAAAAATGGCTCCTA
This sequence comes from Glis glis, assembly GCA_004027185.1. Lineage (NCBI taxonomy): Eukaryota > Metazoa > Chordata > Mammalia > Rodentia > Gliridae > Glis > Glis glis. The sequence continues at coordinate 35,340 of PVJS01016061.1, forward strand.
TTCTTGGAATAATCGGTTTCTTGCAGAAACCGATAGGCTCTTGTACTTACTATTGTCTTTGTTATTCTGGATGTAGTATCCAATTGCTTCCATAGTCTGAGGTGACAAGGGGATTTTTAGAGGATCATAATGAACTCTATGTAAGACTTTCATTTTCTTTGAGCTTAAAGAGTAGGCAAATCCAGCCAGGTGTGGTGGTGCACACCTGTAATCCTAGTACTTGGGGGTTTGAGACAGGAGATTTGAGGCCAGCCTCAGCAACTTAGTAAGGCCCTCCACCACTTAGTAAGACCCTGTTTCGAAATAACAAAATACAGAGGGCTGTGGTAGCTCAGAGGCAGAATGCCCCAGGGTTCAATCCCCAGTACCACACACAGACACACACACACACACCCCCAAAATTAGGCAAATCCTCTTGTTGGTTTTAGCTTAAGATGAATATATCTAAAGGATACTGTTTTTGCAAAAGAATTAAAAGGTCAGAACAATAAATCAAAGAACTGCTTCTCACGTGAAACATAATACATATTACTCTTCCAGCAATGTAAAAAGGTGGCCTTTTCCAGCTATTCTGATTGATTGATTTGAATGATGTCAAAAATTGAATTGGTATGAAGGCCAAATAGAATAAGGCAAACACTGGAAAGGCAACACTGAAGAGCAGTAGCCTTCTTTCATTCACTCAACACCAGGTGTTGAGCTTCCCCACTGTGGAAAGGCCAGAGAGGCACAGGGGGAGCTGCAGAGGGCCACCACAGTGTGCTCAGGCTGCTCTGTGCAAGGATCACAGAATCCATAGACATTAGAGGACAAGAAACACACGTGATAATTCAATTGCAACGCAAATGAAAAAGAGAAAAAACAAGCAACACATTTTTACCTCTCACTTTTAGCAAATGAAAGGTTCAAATAAAAATTACAGATCAGAGTGGTAAGGACAGTTTTTGAAGGTATTCAAGCTTAGGTAAGAGTCGCAGGCTGGCGGCTGTGACAGTCATTATTAAGCTGCATGCTAACAGCAGAACCTGTGCCTTGCTTAGTAGCACCATGATGCTTTTCTAAGCAGGGTTCCTTCAGTCAGCCAAAAAAGTCACATTTTGTTCAGAAAAGAGCAGGAAAATGTGTTTCTTCCCAATGCATCTGGTGATTCTCCCAAGCTGGGAAGCAAGTAACAATTCGTTCTGTTGTTTTACTATAAAAGAGCCCTTAGAAGCTTATAATTTTGAGAACACTGGGTGAGGTATATGTTTTGTTCATTTGCTTGAAGAACTACTATTTCAGGTTATAGGGAAGAATTGAGTTCATATATATATATGTGTGTGTATATGTATATATATATATATATATTTTTTTTTTTTTTTTGCTTGGGTCATTCTTAAAATTTCTGCTTGACAGAGAAGAGCTGCCTAACAAGTTCCTTTTTTGACAAAATTGAGTGGTAATAGGATGGAAGAGAAAATGGATTTAATAAGACATTCATTAGATTGAGCCACATGAAATTGCTGATGCAGACCTACTCTCAAATGTGGCAATTCATAATTGAGCAATCTAGTAAATAGAACTCCTTCTGTCTCATTTTTGACTGAAGCTTTCAAGACTATAATGAGATAGATGTCAAATATCCCAAAAGGTTCCAAGAAAGATGTTAGATCATTTAACCTAGATGTGCTGAGATGCCTGAATTGATTCTCCCTATTAGCGATCATTTACCTCTAAGCCTAAAAACATAGAGGCAAAACATTAATGGAGATTTCTTTTAGAGAATATGTGACATCGTTGTCTCTTCCACTGGTGTAGGAAAACTGATTTCTTCCGTACCTAAGTCCAGTAGGAGAAGATTTAAGGGGGCCTTCCCACCCTTCCTAGCTGGAGGGAGCCTGACTGCAGGTAGTTTGAGGGAAAATTCATCCAAAACAATTCTGGGGTGACATAGCCCATCAAGGGTTCAAGTGTCTGTGGGCTCCAAGCTTGATGATCAGTCTCATATGACAGGGCCATCTTCACAAGTTATTCAATGCTAGTTTTCCTCTTTAATCTTTTTCCCTTTTTGGACCCTACCCTAGAAAGGTCATGTACTTGAATTTATGGCTGATGTGATACTATGTGAAAACATAATATGTGCATAGTATGCATAAGCGATTGACCTTCCAGTAATTTTTGTAAGTTTTCCCTATGTAAAGAATATAGGGTATAGCCGGGCGTGGTGGCGCACGGTTGTAATCCCAGTACTTTGGGAGGCGGAGACCGGAGGATCCGGGTTCGCGGCCAGCCTCAGATCTCTGTCTGTCTGTCTGTCTCTCTCTCTCTCTCCCTGTCTCTCTCTCTCTACTTAGTGAGGCCCTCCACAACTTCGTGAGACCCGGTTTCAAAATAAAGTTTAAAAAATAGGGCCGGGGGTGTAGCGCGGAGGTAGAACGCCCCTGGGTTCAAGCCCCGGTACCACAAAAAAATAAAATAAAAGAATATAGGGAATATATATCTTAAGTAAATTATATACATATGTATATCTGTATATATTAAATTTTATATATATTCATACATACATATATCTATATATGAAATTTTATGTATATATTCATATGTATTTATAACTTCATATATTTATTTATTTATATTTAAAATTTTATTTATATTTAAAATTTACATATTATATTATTT